>JAPDVR010000010.1:35634299-35689299 GCA_026230005.1 Gila orcuttii
AGTGGGTTCAGCTATGTCTCGATGTTGATCCACTTCTTCACCTTCTTGCTTGGACTTCCCGGCAACCTCCTCGTTCTTTTCGTGTACATCCGTAAGGCTCGAAAACACGGTGCCACTCCCAATGTAGTCTACGCTCTTAACATGTGTGTGGCAAACCTCGCTCTAGTGTTGTGGATGCCAGTCAAAGTAGCCGAGACGGTGCTCCAGGGTTGGGTGCTTCCAGCTGCCATTTGTCCCATTTACAGTTTCTTTCTGTTCTCCTCGGTCTACGGTAGCAGTCTGATCCTCACAGCAGTCGTCGTGGGTCGTTACCTGAGTATCGCCTACCCCATAACTTACAAGCTCTACCGCCGGGCACATACTTCTTGCTTAGTGAGCGGCATCTTGTGGGCTTTAGTGTTCTTGCACTTGGGTTTTGGTTATCTTGCCGAAGGAGGAGGACATTTTGTGTCTTTATCAGAGCATAATGTCTCTGCATGCTATGAAAACTTCACCCAGGAGCAGTTAAATGTGCTAGTGCCTTTACGCCTAGAGATGGCACTGCTACTCTTCCTGGTGCCACTTGTTTTGTCAGCTTTCTGCACGCTGCGCTGTCTTGTGCTTGTCAGACACTCTTCTTTGCCCTCTGGTGGGAAAAGAAGGGTATTAGCCATTGCACTCTCCACATTAGTGGTATTTGTGGTCTGTTATGGACCCTACAATGTTTCCCACGTGGTAGGCTTTGTCTTGTACACTAATGTGGAGTGGAGAAGTGAAGCCATGCTTTCCAGCTCCTGCAATGTCTTTCTAGAGCCCGTGGTTATGTTGATGCTTTCGCCGTGGACGCCGAGGGATTTGGTTGACAGACTGTGCCGTAAGCGAAGAGACGCATCATGCAAGTTGTGGCATCAGCATCACTGCAGTACGGCTTCCAGGAACCCTCAAACAACAACTACACAAGCAATGTCAACAATAAGCCATGGAGAATCTAAAGATGACAGAGCTAGAGCAAACAAAGCAGACTCGTCCATAAAAGTGACCTGATTAGGGTAATGCCATATCATGGAGCAAATGAGAACATGGAGTTTTTTTTTTAATCTATGAGTCACCCAAACAGACCTATGTAGGGGAAGGATATGAGCTGTAAGATAATGTTTTGGTGGTCATTAAAGATATTGGATGAGAGAGTGCACATTCTTTTAAAACTGAGCAATTTGTTTTAGACACCAGCTGTTTATGCACATCTTCCCCTATTCACTAATGATGGCTTCTGTATTATATCATTACATTTTTTGTGATTTTAACTTTTAATAAATGTAATTAGTAAATATTGTAAAATAGTAATATCTAGTAATACCTTTGAACATGCAAGAAGATCTTTAGAAAATTTTAAATACTAATGAACCATGTACTTAATTTGTATTCTTTGAAACTCTTATTCTGTAATTATTATTTCTTCTATAATAAATAATGTAAATGTGTATCATGTCTAACATGGGCACTGTATATATAAATTAATTTGCTCTTACATTCTCTGGGATTATTTCATTTTCAGTGTAGTTTTTGGATATTATGAATTATAAGCATGGAATTTAATGTTTAGACATAAGACATTTAATGTTGCCGCATGCAATATTAGAAATATATTTTTTTAATGTATACACTTCTGCATTTGACAGGTTTTACAGGCCTAACAAAACAAAAGTGTCCTCTATTTTCACATTATGCACAAACTGGGGATAAAAACCCATGTGACAGTTTGTGGTTTGCAATTAGGTACGTCCCTTGTGCGACATAATAAACATGCATGTTAAAAGTTAGTACTTAAAACGAGAAGGAAGCCTAAGCCATAACCTGAAGAGTTTTGGTGAGTGTCTTTAAATATATTCAGATGTTTTAGAAAATATGTTGGACTTGAATACACCCATTTTACTTAATTATTGCGTTGAAAGACTATAAAAACAGCAGTGATAACAGTCAAATTTTTATATAAAACTAAAAGATGATAGAAGTGCAATAATGTTACACTGCTGATTTGCATGATTTTCTCACATTTTGCTTTCACATCAACTTTCACCATTAGTTGTCATTTGTATATAGCATCAGTATATTATATGTAATTATTAATTCAAATTGAATCTGAAGAATGCTAATTACTGTTCGCTGTTTGATTCACTCTCAACTACCAGAAACCCACAACTTTATACTTAAACCTGTTTGTATAAAGATTCGAATTAACATTTTAATTTATCTAATTTAATTTATATTTTTGTTTGCACATTCAATTGATTTGTATTATCAGTACAGCATTTTTTTTTCCAAAAGCTCTCAGTACTTTGACCCCAGCACACAGATTAAATTAATATTAAATAATTTTATGCAATATTCATTTAAAATATAAAAAAATAATAAAATAAATAATACTTGTCATTCCCACCTTTTATGCTTTTAACAATATAGGACAAATTCTGATTAATCTTTATGCTGCTCTTGCAAACAGTTCATAGTGATCAAAACACTTTTTCTAGACTTTTTTAAATAAACTATTGGGAACATTGACTAATATTAAGTAACTTTAAGGTGTTTTTTGTGTCATTTTGGTTTGATCATTAAGATGATCACAGTTGGGAAGAGTTACACAAAATGTGCAAAAAGAATACAGGTTTGCAACAACATGAGTGTGAATAATAATAACAACAAAAAAATCACTTTATTTCAGCCTCCAGACTTTAATTGCTCTTTTGCTTATCATAGATCATGGAACATAAACAAGTTTGATGCTGTGTAATTTTATTAGCATTAGCTAGGCTAATGAGTAAAGCCCTGAGGGTATGGACGTGCAGTGAAAAAAAAAAAAAAAAGAGAGAAACAGTGGCTCGATTATAAATGCATTTTCATAACATGATGAATGCAAATCATATACAGTGTGCGGGATATCCATGCTGTTCAGGTGCCTTGAGTGTCACGGAACTGCATATCAAAGGAGCCCTTTGATTTCGTCAAGACTGATAACAGAGAAATATATCTTGGTAAGTCACAAATTAAACCAAAACAGCTGATACTTTTTTAGTATCTTTCAATAGTTTTAATAATATTGAAAAACTTAAAGAATACATCTAAATAATAAGATGTATTTTCATATTTTCATAATAAGTGTATATGTACTATGTTACAGGTGGTGTCTTTAGAAGAACAGGGCTGTTTTCTAAAGTAAAGAACATCACAACAAGCCGACAACAATGTCAGAAGATCCATCTCTGACAGTGTTTCTTGCTATTTATATAATCACATTCCTGATTGGGTTTCCTAATAGTGTGCTGGCGTTCTGCTCATGCATTCGCAAGATTCACAGTGAACCCATCCCCATTGACATATTCATGCTTAACCTTGCTATTTCTGACCTCGTCTTCCTCACCTTCCTCCCCATCAAAATGAAAGAGGCCGCAGATAACATGATTTGGAACATGCCCTTTTTTATGTGCCACTCTGATCTGTTTGTCTACTTACTTCCCGTCTATTCCAGCAGCCTTTTCTTGACAGCAATAAGTGCTGAGCGCTATGTATGTATATCATTTCCAGTTAAGTATAGAAGTCCGAAGAGAATCATTTATACAATACCTATATGTGTTGCCATCTGGGTGCTTGTTGCAGCAACTGCTATATTTGTTTACAAGATAGCATACATGGATTCTGGTGTAGCGGACAACACCACAAATCAGCAGACTCTGGTGATAGAACCTCAGAGATGTTACAGTAACTTCACAGCGAAACAGCTCACAGAACTGCTCCCAGTGCTGCTGAGCATAGCAGTGGTGTTTTTCTTTCTACCCCTCCTGACCTGCTGCTTCTGTTACATCAATTTCATTTGGATTTTGTTAAAGCTTCCACTCATCAAGCGACAACGTAGACTCCGGGCAGTTGGAATGGCTCTGGGGACTCTCCTTGTGTTTGCCAGCAGTTTTGCACCCTACAATATATCACATTTAGTGGGCTTCATCAAAAAAGAAATTCCAAAGTGGAGCACGACAGCTTTAATCCTGAGCACTTTAAATGCAAGTTATGATCCGATTATATATTTCTGTATCTCTAGAGAGATGAGAAGTGCAATCAAAGTAGTGCTAAGGTTTTTTTTTTTTTCGGTTTTATGCCTATTTAAAGGGTTAGTTCACCCAAAACATCAAATAAAGATATTTTTTGATAGAATCTGAGACATTTCTGTCCCTCCATTGACAGCTACGCAACTACCACTTTGACAATTCAAAAGGCTCATAAAGAGATTGTAAAGCTAATCCATATGAATTCAATGGTTTAGTCCAAATTTTCTGAAGAGACACGACCGAGGGATGTCTGAAGAGATGTTGAACAGATTTAATTTAGACTTTTATTCACAAATAAACATTGAAATTTTAACTCATTCATAGGTTCAAATAAGAACTATGATGAGAGTGAACACCAGTAAAGCTTGAGAACAGATGTTGCGCTTGCTTTTCTGCTGCTTGACAGGTAAAAATACTGTGGTAACAGCAATATGCAGGGTGGTAGAAAAAGAGGGTGATAGAAGTTCAAGAAGCTTTAATGAAAAAATGTTTTATATAAATTTTGTTTTATATATATAATAAAAGCTTCTGGTTTTGTATTAACTTTTTTTTTATTTGACCTCTTTTATTGTTATTATTTTTTTAATTTAATGGGACCACATTTCTGAAATGTAAACCAGGGACATTTTCAAGTTCAGAGGTCAAAATATCATTTAAATCTCAGAGTGGTGCAGGTTTTTAATAATAACTAAAAAGTGTCTGTGATATATCTGCTAGATAAAATAATAAAATACAATATAGCTTGATCTCAGCCAGTGGACCATTTATTCAGTCAACATATATCATAATATCGCCATAATTTCTTAATGTTAAAGCATTACCCAGATAGCATGTAATCAATGAAACAATGTTGACTCAGTGTTGATGTGTCAACCTAATTGCATTGAATTAACGTTACAAATTGATGTTGCTTTTGTATCACTCTTGCACCCTCAGTTAATGGTGAAGCAATGTTAGTTAATCCAGCTGCCAGTAAGTTACTGTAAAATTTACAGCAATCTCTTTGTATAACAGTGTTATATTCAATAATGTTAATATACTAAAAACAATATGATTCAATTTTAAAAAAAAGTTGCTGAACACAAAATATTCTAACTACGATTATTAGTATTGTTAAATTTTGTTTATTTAATTTATTTTTCTAAAATCTATTAATGCTTCAATATCAAAATAAAGCAATATGGCAGGGGTGTCTGATTTTATCTCCAGCCCTAATTAAACACACATAGGGCAGCTAATCAAGGTCATCAGGATCAATGAAAACTTCCAGGCAGGTGTGTTGGAGGTAAACTCTTTATAAAGAGGAACAAACACTCCATTTTCATTCATTTTCTGTGAAACTACATAGCATTCAAGTGTATGACATCATTTTCATTTCAGGCTGAACTATCCTTTTAAAGACATTTTCATTGAAAAAACCTAAGCTCTTTTATTCTAAAAGATAAACTTGTTATCGTAAATCTCTCTCTGCATGATAGTGGTGATCAGGTTAAGATAACTGGCTCAGCTATCTTTCACCATGGTCAGTCTCAATTGATTGATTGATGATTGATGCAGCGCTTATATGCTACCAACACTCACTTCACATGACTGGTTGCATTTAACTACAAATGTTTGATGCTTCATGCTACCAAACAGTGATTGCATGACTAATTACTGTTCTTGTCAGCTCTGCTACTGTGTTGAGCCGGAACTTTTGCGTGAATGTGTTGTGCTTAAGAGTAATTTCCTATGGCAACCACTAAGTGTATTTGCATCTCTGTCAGCCTGTTCCACCGCTTGTTGTCGGCATCCAAGCTCCCACTTCTGCAGTTGGCGCTGGCTTGCCTGATCAAGTGATCTGACTGTTCCCTGTTTAAGAGGTTTTTCCCGCCATTCAGGTGTCTCGGGGCCTCATGCGGGAGGATCAGTCTGTTACTTGGTTACACCATCCAGTTACTATGGTGACCACCTGTCTCGGCAGGATTTTTCTCACAATGATGAACTCTCTCGGAAATCTTGACGTTAAACAAGGAATGCTGTCACTTCTAAGAAGTATCCTGGTTGGCATCCGATTGGACTTGTCACCTAAATCTTGCGCTTGGAATAAGCAATTTCAAGATGATGACGTTGAAGTCCATCTTGTCTCAATCTGAACCAGAGATTGGTTGGTCATATTTCCACATCATCAAGAAGGTTTGCTCTGGCTCCTTGAACTTTCACAAAGTGTATGGATGCGACTCTGGCCCCTTTGCGGCTACAGGGTGTCCCAAGTTTTTAATTACCTGTACGATTGGCTGATATAAGCTCAATCACAGGGTTCAGCAGTAGCTCATTGAGATTTCATACTCAACCATTTGGGAGTCTAATTCATAACTCATAAGAGTGTTGCTGCCAAGTCAGCATACAACTTTCTAGACGTGGACTTGGATTCTCGCACGATGCGGGCACGTTAGTCTCCCACACGCATTCAATCATTCAATGCTGTCTATCCAGTTTGGAACTGGACATGAAGTCCATGTAGTGGTTATGCCGCAAGACTGAAGGGTCTTATGGCAGCAGCATCCCCTGTGGTTCAGTTGGTCCTGCTCCACATGAAACCATTTCAGTGGTGGATCGAGATCTGCCGAGACACTGCGACACCGGCCTTTCCCATACCTTTCAATAAGTGCTTCTTTCGTCTTAGAAATCTGATGAAATGGCGCATAGCACGCTGATATGAAGCATTTGTGACATATTTTCGGGGAGGTGCTAAGCGCCACTGGCCAATAAATTGGCGTGATGGTATAAAGGCTTCAGACATTCGTCACACCAAAGGTGTTCCCATAGCGACGACTGTCGCAGTGGGACAGTTTTAGTCGATAACGTCGGACGTAGTCGACGTGACTGAATAGGGATCACGCCAGGGAGCCTATCATCTTCGAGTACTATTGAACGAGCCAATGTAATTGGCGTGCGTGATTCGCATCACACACTCCGCCCCCGCGGCGAGGGTATAAATACGGAAATGGATGCACGCACTAGTTGCCTTTCGCTTCGGAGCCGTGCTGAAGAGTGCTGTTGTTTACAAAGAGCAAGTGTGTTGGTGTTCTTCAGGAAGACTCTCCCAGTGCTGGTGTTCTACAGCGCGAGTGCAGCAGTGATCGCGAGCTTTGTGCTCTCAACTGCTCTTTTAACAGCAACAAATTTCTAAGGGTTTGTATGTGTTAATGCAGGGGTGTCCAAACTCGGTCCTGGAGGGCCACTGTCCTGCAGAGTTTAGCTCCAACCCCAATTAAACACACCTGAAACAGCTAATCAAGGTCTTGATTAGCTGTTGAAGGTCATTAGGCATGCTAAAAACTTACAAGCAGGTGTGTTGAGGCAAGTTGGAACTAAACTCTGCAGGACAGTGGCCCTCCAGGACCGAGTTTGGACACCCCTGCGTTAATGGCTGGTTAGAGGGTGGAAAAGTGAGTGCTTCACTGTTTCAGTTCACTGTTCAGTGTTGCCGCGGTCATTCCCCTGTGTGCTCCGGCACTGGTGATGGGTCCTATTTCCTGAAAGAGCAACACGAGTGCGTTTGCGTCTTTTTCAAGATGTCATTCCACCTGTGCGTTTCTGGATGCGGTCGTTCGGCCTTTTGTCTCTGACGGTCACAATTGTTGCATCACGTGTTTGAGCTATATATTTATATTTATGTATATAAATATGTATATATATATATTTATATGTTCGGCATGCTGAGGCAGCTTTTGTGGACGGCTCATGTTCTCATTGCGGGAATATGACTGTCGCGGTGTTGAGATCGAGACTTTTCGTCCGCGAAGCTTACCAGGTTGTGGAAGGCACCTTTCTCTGCCAGAAACTGCCTGAATAGCTTTTCCCCCTCACTACCCTTGATGGAGGAGCAGTGAAGGGTTGCGGGGCTATCCCTCCAATGGAGCGGTCTGTCGACACAGGTGCACCTGTGAGGCCTGTGAGTTTTCGTCCGTTCCGATGGGCAGAGCTTACAAAGCCTGTGGGCAAGTCGCTTCCTCTTGCATGCCATGGTGTTGCTTCAGGTTTGTCAGGCCAGGGCACCCATGGACATGCACGAGGGTAGCCCAGACCGTGCGCTCATAGGTGAGCACCGCACTGCATCCGACCTCGCCCTCCGGGGCATGAGTGTCGTGGCGTGCGCGATCGGCCTGGCGATGTCCACCTTAGTGGTCCAGGAGGTCCATCGTTGGCTCAGCCTGGTTGATATGGCGGATGCAGACAAGGTTCGGTTCCTGGTCTCCCCAATTTCCCAGGTTGGGCTGGTCGGCGACGCGGCGGAGAACTGCATCCAACAGTTCTCTGCGGCCCATGCTCAGACGGAGGTCATCCGGCACATCCTGCCCCGGCGGGCAGCTGCTGCCTCCACCAACACAGCCGGTGGCAGTTCCTCCGCCTTCTCATCGCCGAGGGCTTTCCCCGGCCGCTGCTCCCGCTGGGCCTCCGCAGCAGCCTCCACCCAGGCCTCAGCATGGAGCTGGCTGCAGTAGGGATGCCCAGCCCACTCCAGGTGCTGCCAAGCCAGGTGGCAAGCGACAGTGAAAGCATTCCGGAGCGGGTCGCCCAGGGATGGATGAGGATGCTCTTGGATTTGGCATGATCACTACCTCCCCCCGGCTGAGGGCCGGGTGGAGTCTTTGTGTGTGTGTGTCTGTTCCGCCCACACTTCAAAGAAAGAGCAAATTTATTGGTTCCTGGGTCCCAAGAGGGCCAGTCTGGTGGGTGTGACCCGGTATAGCCTTACACCCCTCAGCCCCCACTTGGTCGCGAGCAGTCAGCTTGGTGCGTTCGAAGACCCGGTCATCCGCCTTCTCACGCACCCCCTGCCGCTAGTGGAGACAGGTAAGTGTTGCACAGCACACTAACACCACACTCTCCACTTTGGTGCCCCACCTCAGGCTTGGCTATCCCATTCAAGTCTGGTGTTGAGGTGTTGGGCAGACGTGCTCCTGAAAATCCAGTGATATTCATCACACCTAGTGTTGAGCAGTGCTCCTGACTTGTGCATGCTTATCTTATCCTGCCGGCGAAGGATTTGATATAGCCACTCCTCCAGCCGGTATGAAGGCCAGTTGCAAACCCGTTCTTCATGCTACTAGGTGGTGGGTTGTGACCTATCTTAGCCCAAGATTGGTCTGCAGCTCTGACCTGAAAGACATGTGCTTCAGATCTCTACCTTCTACGCCGCAGGCCATCCTGTGTGTTGTGAGTGAGAGTTGAAGTATCAGTACAGAGTCCTTCCCTTCGAGTGCTCCAGAGCCCGTTTGGTCTTCAGGTCAACTGGGAGAGAGTAATCTCGCCCACGGGTTGAGTATCTCTTTTTTAGTTTTGGAGGTGGACTCGGTCCAACACGTCTCTCCAGTGAGAGTGTGTTCAGCTGGTACTTATAGAAGTAAGAAAGGGTCTCACTGAAAGAACTTTCAGAGGCTCCTGGGGCATATGGTAGATGCAGCCACTTGGATTCCTCCATATGAAGACCGCTTCAGCACTAGCTTCATGATCGAGTCCCGAGGTGACCATGGCAGAGCAGCTCACCCTGTGTGACTACAGTCATCCCAGTCTGCTGCCAAACCCTCAGCAACTGAGGGGCCATGTACAAGGGGCTTGTTTTAACGGGGGCCTGGGCGACCCTCGACTACACAGGCATTCGTGCCTTGAGTTGTTAGACGTTGCGACCGTTGCATAAGCTTCCCTCGCATGTCACGAGTCACCGTCACCTTCTCCTTGGAGTCAGAAGCTTCTGAGGACGCTTTGTTCCACTTTTCCCGCTGTACTCAATCGTGCCGCCGACGAGCCTCATGACAGTTACAGCCAGGGTGAGTGGAGACTCCATCCCCTGGGGTCCAGCTGGGTCATGACCACTCCGGGGCCGCTCAGTTGCCTCTCCGGTTTCGTCTCCCTGCCAGTTGTTTCTGTCTGAGCGAACAACCCTTGGACAGACACTGGCTCTCAGCTGCCCCGGGGGCCAGCAGAAATGCGTTTCCCCAGTGAGCCTCCTAAAAGCGACTGCGACTCATGGTCGCCTGGCGCCTGCTCAAGTCAGTGAATTCATCACTTCATGTTGAGCAGAAATGCTCCTGAAAATCAGTGAAGTTCATCGCAATCAGGTGTTGAGCAGCAATGCTTCTGTAGTTTAGTGAATTCATCGCACTCAGGTGTTGAGCAGCAGTGCTCCTGAAGCTCAGTGAATCCTTTCACACTCAGTGTTGAGCAGAAATGCTCCAGTAGCTCAGTGAAATTCTTTGCACTCAAGTGTTGAGCAGAAATGCTCCTGTAACTCAGTGAATTTATCACACGCAAGTGTTGAACAGAAATGCTCCTGAAGTTCAGTGAACTTATCACACTCAAGTGCTGAGCAGAAATGCTCCTGAAGCTCGGTGATCTTCACATGTTGTGTTGAGCAGTGCTCCTGTCTTTATGCGCCCGTCGCTTGCACCTACGGTGCCAAGTCAGGACGGAGCAGGTCTTCATATTTGCCCCTTATTGGCCCAACCAGACCTGGTTCTCATCGACAGCCTTCCTGACTTCCCCTGAACACTTTTTCAGGGATTCCGGGCGGTCTTACATCTGAACGCGGAGGTTCAGGTGGCTATCACAGGAATATGTGATGGTTACCATCACTTCTGCGAGCATCCCCTGAAAGAGGTGGTGTACTTACGCATGTAGCTAGGCCTGTCACGATAACAAATTTTGCTGGACGATAAATTGTCCAAGAAATTATTGCGATAAACGATAATATTGATAATAAACGATAATATTGTCGTTCTGAGACCATTTTAATCTAAAATAATGATAATGGCATAATAATGCAGGTACACCTTTTAAAAAAATCAATAAACTTTTATTTCTAAAGACTATTTAACACTGAAAACGGAAAACATTTTAAATATCCGCAATGAATGAACAAAACAACCAAAAACAATAAAAGCAATGGACTCTCATTCTCTGTTAACAAAAAATGCACTTACCAATGTGTGACTTTCGTTCACACTGAGAATCATATGCATCATTTACTGTGTGTCTCATATGAGTAGGCCTATGTGCGCTAGTTTGTGTGTGCTCGTCTCATTTGAGTATGTGCGCGGAGAGTTTGTGTGTGTGTGTGTGTGCTCGCGTCTCATTGAGTTTGTGCGCGAGTTTGTGTGTGTGTGTGTGCTCGCGTCTCATACGAGTATGTGCGCGGAGAGTTTGTGTGTGTGTGTGTGCTCACGTCTCATACCAGTATGTGCGCGGAGAGTTTGTGTGTGCGCGCGCGCGCGAATCTCGTGTGTGTAGAGTTTGCGTGTATGTGCGTGAGCGACTTTAGGTGTGTCTTTGTGCATTTCATATGTATTTGTTTGAGCATTCAGCAGTATACATGTATGTTTGACTACTTAGTATTTGTGTATGCAAGTGTTTCATATATGTGTGCGTGAATGAAGTTTGATTTAAGCCCTAGACGGCACCTCATTTGAGGGAGAGAGCGCGCGCGCGAGAGAGGGACGAGTGAGAGGTAGTGCTGCGCGAATGCGCTACGGCGCTCTGCAATCAAAAACAATAATAATAATAAAAATAAAAAAACATTCGAAAATCAATTTGTGGCGGTCAGCGTTGATATTGTGGCGGGCCGCCACAAATAAATGAACGTATGGGAAACCCTGCCATGTGACTGACAAGCGCTGCGGCACACAAAAGACCTTGCAACTGACAAGAGGGTTCACCGAGAGTTGTCATCCAGTCTCTTTGGGCGAGAGAGAGAGAGAGACGAGGAAAACAAACAAGCATGCAAATGGAAATTATCGCGCCTGGAAAAATTATCGAGCTCATTTTTTTTATCGTGCGATTAATTGATTTATTGAATATCGCGACAGGCCTACATGTAGCGTATAGATAGTGTCATGGTGACTCACTCAGTCAAACATGCCAAAAACCTTTTAACCCCTGACCGATGCCCGGTAACTCGCAAGTATCGCGCCAAAGGGTCTGGGTCCAAATTGCCCATCGACACCTTTATGGCATGAGAGTGTTTACACAAACATCAATAAACCAGAATGCGTGAGCTTCAAACAAATTCCTATCGCCCCCAACACTCTTCCCGGCGAAAAAGAATTCCGGGGTGAAGATGCAACCACGCACACACACACATAAACATTCTTTACATTTGAAGCCAGAAATGGGCAATTCTGAAAAGGGTCAAATATATTCATGAATGCCTTTGTGTTTCTGCTTTTGTACCAAGCCTAGTTATGATTTTATAATCGTGTAGCTAAACTCTAAGTGCTCATATCAAACTTTAAGAGTATATACCCAACTTCATATATGCAAAACATACATTTCTTGGTACCGAATTGAACCTCTCGGTTTGCCTTAGCTAAATATATATAAGAGGTTACATTAAAATGTATTTTACTATGTTTTACCATCTTGGAAGTGAAATGACCAAACTGAGGATGGCCTCATAAACCATGCAAGCTAGGCTGTCAGAAGAGACAAAGAGATCTTCTCCCGCCAAAGATTTCTGAATGTCATTGGTCAGGTCGCTCCGAAACAGGTGTGGACCGTCCTTAAAGGATGTTGACGCTGGAGCAGTTTTCGCCTTTTGTCTTGTCTTCTTGGTGCTTTGCTTTTTGTCTTATCTTCTTGTTCTCTCGTTTTACTTTTCGTTTTGCGTTTATCTCAGTCTTTTATTTTCACTCTTGCTTGCTTTTTCGTGTTTGGTAGAAGTCCGGTCCTACAAGGGAAACAAACTCTTCCTTATAGCTTTCAAGAAAACTTACTTTCAAGTAGTTTTGAATTTCCAGCGAGCGGAACGAGCTCCAGAACGCTTCCAGCTCCAGGACGCACGAGGACCACATACCCACGCAGCCTTGTTTCAGCTACGCAAAGGTCTATAATGCAAGTAGCCTAATTATTTCCATCGAAATCTAAATGTGTTTAGAGCTGTTTATCCCTGCTTTAAAGTGTGTGATTTCTTGCTGGCTCTCAAGGGTTAACTATTTGTGAAGTTTGCTATTTCTGTGCTCTGCTCTCTTTCTCCCTTTCTTTACTTCCGTTATTCGTTATTCTGTATATATTCGTTGTTAAATGTAATTTGTGCTATAGCTTCATTTATTAAACCCCATTATACTCTTCATTGTCTCTGTCGGTTGATCATCGAACAAAGCCTCTTAAATGTGTGATCTTAAGCTACAAGCTTGATATTGTTACTTTAGTTAGTGATATTATCAGAAAGTTATTCTTCATAACCAGAAGAATAACTTTTCCTGATCGTGATCAGAATAATCCTTTTCTCGAAATTGATCAGAGAATCATACAAGTTTGGTGGACGAACAGATAAGGCGAGGTGCAGTTAATTCTGTGTAAAGGATATTCTAAAACTTGATATAGCCCATCTGTATATTATATGTATTCATAATTTATTATAATTCGTTGTGGTTAATTATCTATATATAGATACAGATACATGGACTATATATATTCCCTTTTTGGGCGATTTAAAATTGTAGGTGATAACTCATAACCCGTATGATCAGTTATTGATTATGAATTAATAATTATTGATTATACATTCCCCTCACCTGAGCTGAGACCCTACACGCATTAGAAGTGGAACCTAGTCGTTGAGTGAGTCTTCTCTACGTGAGGAGATCCTGAAAGCATTCGATCATTTCAGTGCTCTCTTTCCTGCAAGATGGGTTGGAGTAGGCTGTTTCCTACACCCTCAAAATAATGTTGCCTCTGTATTCTTGACGCACATCATGATGCAGAAGCGTGGGAAGCACATCCTGATCGTCAGGTTCCTGAGGGAGCGAGGTAATGTAAATCCTTGCGTCCCTCTTTATCCTCTTGGGCCTTATCTCTGGTGCAACTGCACTGCAGAGACCGTCCCTGAGCCACAGCAGGCAGTGAGTTAAAAATTCTGTTAAATCCAGTTCTCCTGCTCCCATGGTCTCTACTAGAGGGTAGGGACTTGCTTGCTTTCGATCAACGAATTGTGCCTGGAGTTCAGGCCGGCTAACTCTCACGAGCTGAGACCCCGGCCTGGATTGTGCCCAAGGTTCCTAGTTCTCCCGTAATAGGAGTAGGTGGTGAGCCTGCAAGCGCTGCCCCGGATGAGGCAGACCCAGCCCTGGCTTTCTCTGTCCATCCACTTCATAGCATTTAGACGTGTACAGAATGCAAGCCTTAGACCTCAGACCAGCTCTTATCTGTTAGGAATTCAGCCTGTTTCCAAGCAAAGTTGGCCCACTAAATGTGGTGAAAGATCCGAGATGCTCATGTCCACTTAGGTGTTGAGCTCCTCTATAATGAGTGTCTGCTCCGCCTAGGCGTTGACAGAGTGCTTTGCTGACAGATTTAGAGTTGAGGGCTGGGCGACACCTGGATTGAACCGCTGCTTCCCGTGGGCTCCCTTCTCATGAAGCCGTGAGCCCGGTTCAAGTGTCGGCTTGCTGCGCCATTCCCCTCCTATGGACTGGATACGTGCGCCTTTCTACTCAAGTTGAGTTCCCTGAATCCGAACCCTGTTGAGATCCTCCACACCCCTCTGACGTTGGCTGTGCGGATTGTCTGGTGTTAGGTCTACCACTTACCACAGTGTGAAACCTGTGTTAGACTGGTTCCATATGTTGCGGTCCCTACGGTGATCCCATATGTGCATTCTTCCACAATACGGCTCCCTACGGCGAGCCCATGTCTTCCCTCGGCAGAGTCTCTCTGCCGTCACTGTCCGGTGAGTCTCCCCCCATCTTAGGCTGGAGCCACCCCAGTGACATTCCATTTGTCATACTGCCCGGTCACCCGCCAAGTTCATATGTGTATTCTCCACATTAGCTCCCTTCAGGTAGGATGTGGCTTCCGCAGCATCCCTTCCTTCCAATGTACAGGGAACGCTTTCCCAGTGGTCCTGTAGGAACAGCAGTGACTTCCCTGGCCTAAGCCCTGTCCTTCCCCGCCTTAAAATTGCGGGGGCATCAGGAGGCTTTTGTCTAGGCACTGGAAGGTGGCAGCTTTAGTGGTGTTTTCAAAGGTTATCCCCATTCAGTCGACGTCGACTACGTCCGACGTTATCGACTGAAAGGGAACGTCCTGGTTGTGTATGAAGGATGGAACGGAGGACCTAGTCCCCTTGCCACTACCGCTGGACCACCGCTGACTGTGGGTTACGCTCGGCTCCTCATCGAAAAAGCAACTAGTGCGTGCATCCACTTCCCTATTTATACCCGCGCCGCGGGGGCGGAGTGTGTGATGCGAATCACGCACGCAAATTACATTGGCTCGTTCAATAGTACTCGAAGATGATAGGCTCCCTGGCGTGATCCCCATTCAGTCGACGTCGACTACGTCCTCCTTTCCCTCCTTCAGGGTTACATACGTAACCAAGACGATACTGCTCTGTTCTCAGGTTCAGTTCTTTATGGCTAAAGCAGCGATGATACTCCAAAGTAGTCAGTGTACTTTGCAGCACCATCTGGCGGTGAAAATAATCACTACACGATTGGTCTGGTGACTGCAGTGTTTTTGTGGAGGTGTTTTGAACCTGCTCTAAAAACAAGGACAATTAATTAAAAAAAAAATCAATTAAAAAGGAATTTATACCTGTTTGATATTAACGCTATAGCCATATTGGACCAGCGGTTATTTGGAAAATGGATGGATGATCCAGCTGCGGGTGCCATCTTCTCTTCAGATGCGGGAATTCATTCGGCACGACCCTCATAGTGGATTATGGGTATTCTCTAGCCATTGAGATTACTTCGTTTGATTACTTCGTTTGATTACTTTGCTTGTTGTTGCAGTGCATTGTGGGATTGAAAGAGGGCACTCGATAACGTCCACTATGGTTTCGGACACCACTACAAATGGCTGTCGCCTCAAATAGTACCCTATTTAAGAGTATAGGGGGGGGATAGGGTCACTTACCGGTTTACTTTTAATTACAGCCAGGTGTGGAACTAAACTCTGTGGGAAGTTAACTCTCCAAGAATGAGTAACCCTGAGATACAGGAAACAGGCTCTTTTGTGAAAGTTGTAAAATTAACTTTTAATTAGTCACATAATGAACCTAATATATTCATTTTATAAATAGCACCACTTGCTGCTTTGTTTATCTTTATATATACTTTAGTTACAAATTAAGTTGTGAAATTTTGTCTTACCCTTTGGCTTTTTTAATCTTGCTGAAAAGGACTCACCATATACACATATTACAGACAAAAACAAGGAAAAGGTCTAACATAAATAGCCTATTTCAAATGATTTGCCTGTCAGTCAATTTTCACATTTTAAAGGTAGGGTAGGCAATTTATTTTATAAACACTTTTTGTTATACTTATTGAAACTCCCTTCACATCCTGATAGCAATCAATGATAGAAGTGGTCTAAATATTACAAAAAATATCTTCTGTGGAAGTCTTAGGACCAAAAAAGTGCATCATTGCATTCGGACTCTGTAAGATCTTTGGGTTTCTATGTCAACATTATCAACGCCGAAATGAATCTGCAGCAGTAAGGTGGTGCAAGTCAGAGCTCTGTAAGTTGTTTACGTTCATTATTATGTTATGTGCTTTGAGACATGAGGTAATTTAACGCTGTCTCTTGTCTCATGTCAGTTTACTGTGTGCATTTGTGTGATTTGGATGAGGCGTGTCTTTGGAGACACTCTGAAGGGAGGGTGGGATCTCCTGCTTTCAAAACTAGCTTATATTGCTACCCTCTCTGAAATAGCCTACCCTACCTTTATTTATAGAGAGACTAAATGTTGTTGCAAGAATCAAATTTTAATGATACACAAATCAACTCAATATGTAATGGCCTAGCAGCTGAATCATTTTACATTAATACAAACTTTCCATGTACACACACCTTTTACGTTAATACAAACTTTCCATGTACACACACACACACACACACACACACACACACACACACACACACACACACACACACACAAACACACACACAAAACACACACACACAAACACACACACACACAAAACACACACACACAAACAAACACACACACACACAAAACACACACACACACACACACAAACACACACACAAAACACACACACACAAACACACACACACACAAAACACACACACACACACACACAAACACACACACAAAACACACACACACAAACACACACACACACACACACACAAAACACACACACACAAACACACACACACACACACACACACACACACACACACACACACACACACACACACACACACACACACACACACACACACACAAAAAAAACACACACAGAGAGAGAAAACAAACACTTGCTTATAGCCAGTATGTTCCATATGTTCTTGGGGTGCCTCATATACCCCATATGGGCCAGTTATGACAACTTCCGTTGTTCTCACTGACTGTTCCCAGGGGGGTTGCTAAGAGACATTGTTTGATGAGCTTCAGTGTTCAGATAATGCTCCGAATTGATTAAATTTCCGCTCTTTTGAGACGTTGCACACATTACGTAGTCTAATTATACAGTCAGAATGTCTAGGACAGAGGTGAAGAGAGCTTGCAAACACTGTGAAACTGATGAGACAAAATGCTGAGGATCCTAACTTCCCTACATTGTAAAGGTGAGTGTTTTTTGTTCATTATACTTCTTGAACAGAGAATATTTCCTCAACTGCAGGCACTTCAGGAATGTTGCAAAGATTTTTTATTCTTTTTAAAACTAATAAATTCAAACTTTGTCAAATGAAGATAAATGAATTAAAACTGGAAACTAAAATTGGATACTTTTCCAGTGCTTTTATAAATTAATTATAATTGTTGCTACTTTTTAAGTGCGTTTTATGTTTATGTATTATTGCTTGCCTCTAAGCCAGACTTTAAATTTTAAAATATGAAAATCAATAATGCTTGTTTAAAACTAAATGTAAACAATTTAGATTTTTATTGTATGAAAATTATTTATATAAATATTTCAGAAATTATGACTGTCCCACAGTTGTGGCGTAATTTCCACACCACAGTACAATTTTGTCCTAATAAAGTTAGTAGACTTGTTGCCAAGGATACAATGTGAAGAGCATTAGCAACATGGAATGTGAAGAATACAAAGTAAAAGCAGGGTAAATGTCATTATTATTGTGCAGCATTTACTATTAAGCTATGATTTCGTCAAATGATAAGTGAAAATTATGGTATAATTGCGATACAAAAATGCTATGAAAATAACCCGTTGCCAGGATTCAATCATTTTATTACAAAAATGTAATTCCCACTACTGTCATTCGCATCGCAGAATACTATTAAACACAATGTATCATTTTAAAATGAGTGGAAATGACACTGATGTGTGAAATTTCATGACTTTCGGAGAAAGTGTATGTATACTATAAAACAAACCAATTAAATTAGTGAGAGTAGGTGTTTTTAAGTCAACAGAGCCAGACATGCCCATAACTGAAGAAATATCTGTTATAAACCCATTATACCATATAGTACCATGCAGTATGAATTGTCACTGTCACCAGGGATTTTTACAGTTAAGTTGGCTGGATTTGTTGACTAGCTCACTTCAAAATGAAAAATCTGTCATTTACTCACCCTCAAGTTGTTCCAACCCTGTGAATTTCTTTCTTCTGCTGAACACAAAGGAAAATATTTTGAAGAATGTCGATAACCAGACAGTTGATGGACCCCATTGACTTCCATAGTATAGGAAAAAATAGGCTCCATCAACTGTTTGGTTACCGACATTCTTCAAAATATCATCTTTTGTGTTCAGCAGAAGAAAGAAATTCATACAGGAACAACTTGAGGGTGAGTAAATGATGACAGAATTTCCATTTTGAATTGAACTAATCCTTTAATAATTTAAATTAATTTCAAAATTTAAGTAAAGTTAGAATTCATTTCAACATTATTTTTTATTTAAAGTGCTTTATTAAACCCATTTTTGATCATTATTAACCACTGATAATAACAAAAGCAAATTTGTTTGTTTATTTTTCAATTGGTCTGTTATCACCATATTGTACCTTATTGACTTCTGCTATTCTGTTCTCTGGGCAGTGTTTCTACCACCTGTTGACCATCTGTGAGGTACAGACCAATGGCCAAGTTGATCTACCACACTCTCTTGTTATTCTACATCATCACCTTCTTGATCGGCCTTCCTGCCAACATCCTAGCATTCTTTACCTTCTGTCGAAAAGTTTACCGCAAACCCACCCCTATTGACATTCTCCTGCTAAACCTGACAATATCTGACCTCATCTTCCTCGCAGTCCTGCCTTTCAAGATGAAGGAGGCCACTGACAACTTAAACTGGAGCCTTCCCTATTACCTGTGCTCCATTAGCAGTTTCCTTTTCTTTTCCACCATCTACACCAGCACATTATTTCTGACTGCGATTAGCATAGAACGCTATCTAGGCGTTGCGTTTCCGATCCGATACGCTTTAGGCCGCCGGCCGCGCAACGCTGTGATTGCAAGCTGCTTCCTCTGGCTTCTAGGATCTCTCAACCTCAGCATCGTGTACATCGTGCCATACATACACTCGAGTGACAACTCAAGCAACAGCAAGCTACAGCCCAATCCCCACTTCAGAATTTGCTATGATAATTTCACCAAAGAGCAGCTGAACATTCTACTTCCTGTTCGTCTGGAGCTTTTTATCATGCTTTTCTGTATCCCCCTCCTCATCTGCTGCTTCTGCTACATAAACTTCATTCGAATTCTCTCCAAGCTGCCCCATCTCGGAAGACGTCATAGACTCAGGGCCATTGGGCTTGCGGTTGGGACGCTGTTGGTTTTCACCATTTCTTTCAGCCCATATAACGTCTCACATGTGGTTGGTTTCATCCACGAAAATAGCGAGGGGTGGCGTCACTTGGCTTTGATCTCCAGCACCCTAAACGCATGTTTGGACCCAATCATCTTTTATTTTTCCTCGGCTGCCGTTCGCAGTGCCATACGAGCATGCGTTAATGGTCTAAAAGAGAAACTGCACATCGTGACATGTAGAAGATGCTGTCCTTCTGGCCCTTCCAAAACTGAGGCCTACAAGGAGACAAGCCCACCTATTGACCTGGGGTGAGCAATGAGACAAGGAGAGTATTTTATTTCATTTAGGACTATAGAAAGTGTTGTATGCATGTACTGTGAAGTGTACTTTATGAGAGGTAAATTAAATCTCAATTGAATCTAGAATGTGAATTTCCTGCAGAAATTTTGAATGGTTATTTGGATTAAACTCGGTTTGAAAATGGATTTATTTATGAGAAGAACTGTGATGATCCCCCACTCCCCCAACATAAATTATCAGAATAAAATGTATATGAATTAACCATTTTGACTTTGTTAGTTCATTTTGGTCCTGCGGTGTGACTAACAACTTTTTAAAAGTACAAATATTCAATCTAGTCTTAATTCATATGAGGTCATAAAGGCTGCAAGCATTATAATTATAAAGTAATTCACAAAATAGTCACACCTCAGGATACACTGGGAAAAAATTGGTCTAGAAACAATTTTCACTCAGACATACATTAACAAAGAATTGCCAAGTAACACTCTGGAGTAAATGTGAAATTTTGAGATACAAAAACTGACTTTCTCCATGGTAAGTTCTGACATTAGTTCTGACATTAAAGAACGAGCTGATAACCAATGTTTACCTATGCAGACTTCATTATATTGAGCCTTTAGACTTTTTAATGATGGCACAATATTTACATTTGCTGATAACAAATGTCTAATGAATAATTCTTAAAATACAGATTGTTTAATTTTATTGTCTTGCTGTTATTGAAATCCTACTATGTTTTTATTATTTTTTTCATATGAAATTGTTATCACTCCTCCCATTTAATACATTTTAATGACCAGTCACAAAATGACAATTACAAGATAAATAAAATTTTTATTAAAAAAACAATAAATAAATTCAATTATAAAACATGTTTAATATACAATTATACAATATATAAATATTATAAATAAATAACCAATTTGAAAAGTATAAATTGGGGGGCTCTATTTGGGTGAGGGTTGCTGCGTGTTCAGCTCCCGTACCCTAAAAGCCTTTCCCAAAAAGAGCCCCCAAATTCATATTTACATTTTGACATTATCATTGGCTTATATGCACATTTAGCAATCAGCATGAGTGTGTTCTTCTAGGTGCTTCTTCGAAATTGTGGAGGTAACTTGGAATAATAGAGTGTTTCTTTTTCCATGATCCCTTAATATCTTCTCAGCATAAGACAAAATGTTTTTATGTTTTCTTTTTTCAACCTCAGAAACCTTTGACTTTTTCGACCTTGGACATTTGACTGTCATTCCCTGATTTTTCCATGATCCTCCTGTTACCATGGGATGATTGTCACAAAACTCATTCCATGATTTATAATGCACCATCATTAAGATGTTGTGGAAAAACATGTCAGGATACCTAATCACTTCTGAGAACAAAATGGCACATATTGCAGTTGCATCTTGAGGGGACTGTACATGAGATTTTACTTTGTCATGGTTCCCCACCATGTAGTTCCAAAGTGTCTCAGAATACTTTTTATTGAACTGTTTTGATGTTTTCATTGTTGCATAATTAAGATTTCTGTCATCTTTCTCATCATTTTGGACTGGACAACAGTACAGATTGCTTGCTTGCAAACGAATTGTGAATCTACCAACTGATAAGATGATATCACGCTTTCCCTGTTTATGCCAACAATTAAGTAGAAAAATTATTATGCTGGCATAGTGGAAAAAATTGTTTGTTCTGATGGGCGCGCCATTGTTATAGTTTAAGTCAAAGTCTTCGGAGCTCCTGCCAGCAATGTTTTCAATTTTCTGAACCGCACACCCTTCCCAGGACGTACGCACTTCAAGTGGTTCGTCAGTTATTTTTACAGTGGAGTTTTGATTATCTGATTTTTGATCAAATGTATCAGGGCTATCGTTCAAAAACTTCTTCTTATTCATAACCTCTTGCTTGAATGACAGAACGACTTGTGGCTTGCTTTCACGATTAGACTGCTAGAAAATTAAAAAATAAAACATGAGTTTGCACAGTCAGTATTGATATTGATATTTAAAATGTATAATTGCACAACAGGTATAACTTACATTGTTCCCACTTTCCTCCAAACATGGGCTTATCTCAGGCTCTTCGTAGTCCTCAGGCTGACTGTTGTCACTAAAATGTACAAACATTAGTTAGGTTGTGTATTAGCCTAATAAAATACAACATGAGAATAATCATGACCAGCAATGACTATAAATAACATATTTAGTGATAATGAATTCCAAGAGAAAAAAAATAAAAAATCTTATTATGAGAGTCAATATTTATTAAGAGATTATATGTTGTGTATGATGAGTAATGTGGATTTAATTTTTTTTTGTATCTGGGTAACAGATTATATGGTATTTTAAAGATTTTTTTATACCATATAATATTTTTTTTAAAGGAAAGCACGTGTCAATCACAAATAAAAATGTTGAGAAACTTTGATTTAGCCTACCCTTTTCTTTTCCTTTTGCCATTTCCCGCGGTGAAAGTTTTTTCTTTAGGTGGACAGTTAAATAAAGGTCTGTAACAAAAAAAAAAAATTTCATTATGTAGATGCAGACAACAATATCATATAGGTGACAACATGCATCTGCTATACATTTACATTATAAAAAACATACAAACATGTGGACAACAGTTACTGCCATATAACTGCCTTGGCAAATTCATTACAGTAAAACTAAACTGAGGTACAATAATGTTTGAGTTTGAAATATAAACCTCCAGGAGAAATTATACTTTAAACTTCATAAAATTATGTAAATGATTACTATATGATCAAACTGAGAACCTACTTTGGTGACTTGAGAGATGACAAACATGGCTCCTCTTTACGAGACAGCGAAGTGATCTTGTGAACATCTGTTTAACAGGCAAGGAAGAAGTAATTAAAATTCTCAATTATGTCAAATTTAGCCTTTAAGTTCATATTTGGGTTCAGTCCATGATAGCAATGCAGTTGCCTCTATCATTTAGCAAGCATTCATCCAAAGGTACTTGTCAAATATTACACATGCTTACACAGAGTGCTGAATGTAACTTATGTATCCTCATATAATGCCATGAAACATTTAGCAACATATGAATAACAATGGACCTCTTTTGTTCTGTTGGGTTGTGTCATCCTCCTCAGATGAAGGCCCAGCATTCAGGTTGATCTCAGGAAAACATGCTTCCTCTGAATCACAGCCCTGATGTTTGATGTCAAAAAGACAAAATGAGTCTTTTTTTGTCATCATTATCAAACTACAGTTCCTTAACTAAATTTTACTTACTTCCAGGCTTTTGGAAGAGGAGTTTTCAACTGGGACTGCATTTTCAGAAGAGGTCTTCACTGCTTTGTTGATGCTGAAAAGTTGATGCTGACGGTTTCTAAAGATCTAAACTATGCATTAAAAAAAAAGGAATCAATCACAATCGCACATTATTCTTACCTAAAAATGGTCTTCTTTGTTTGGTCTTTTTTGTTCAATATGTGGAACGCTGAAGGCGATGTGGATGGTTGCGTACGTGTGGTCCTCAACGAGTCTTTTTCGTTGCATGTTCTTGAGAACGAGAACAAGAACATAGAAATTGTTCAGAGCCCATGCTGCAACGTGGTCCAGTTTTAATGATGAGGAATCCATGAAGGAAGAAAAGCTGAAGCAGAAAATTTTCTCAAAGAAACTGAATCATGAGGTGCATCATTAATACACTTTTAAAAGGCGTCAGTTCCTTCTCTTCAAAACAGGAGAAGTATCCCAAATAATTTTGGATGGAAGCTTTTGGATACATGCTGCCATACATGTTGGATACATTTTTGGATGTTGTTGTCAAGTAAAACATCCCTTTGAGACAGTCAGATTCCACATCATACAATACTTTCAGCGATATTAAAGTGGGGATCAAATTGCTTGCAGTTCTTGTCCTTCATAATGTGTTGGCACAGGGTTGGTTAAGCTTTGCTTTTTCAGAAAGCAATCGTCTAGTCCTTTGCCCACTGCATTCTTCTTCTATTGTATCTCAAACATTTGACCAAATAGTTAACTTGTTCTTGCCTACCAAGGCAGGGGATGAGAAGGTGCGTGTCCTCCAGTATAAAGCATACTGATGGGTATTCATTCTTAACGTTGCCTGCAAGTCGCTAGCGATTCTCCAATATTCGTGATTTCTGCAAAGGTTCTCCTTTCAAATACACCTCTCACTCCTCTAGCTCACAAATAATGAACAATGGCCTTATTTCAGAGATGTTTGAAATCTTCTAAGATGATGTGGCTTTTTATTTTTGTTTTTTGACTAGTGAGTCCATCTTCATTCCCCAAAATTATGTGGCAACATGGGCTACTGAGGTGTATTGTCCTTGGCATCCTATTTGGAGTATAATCGCACTGAAGGTTGCACTTACATTTTGGCAGTGGCTTTCCCTTGCGTAGCCTCGTCTTTGGACTGCTTTTCTTGCATAACCGACACGTCTGCTGCAGTTCGTGTATCCAAGGAAAAGATGCTTTTTTATTCTTTTTTTAAAAATGTACTCTGGTCATTTTGTTGTAGTTTTTTATTAATTTGTAGTTTAAAAGGTGGTTCCATTTGAATTATTGGCTCCAAAGAAAGAATTATTACAGTTTGAACAGAGTACCTCCAGAGAGCACCACCCTTTTCATATCCATACATCCAGTGCTTGAAGTGAAAAGTGACCTAACGTGTCCGCGCTCGCATGTCATGCACGCCAGTGAACCTGCAGGTTCAGTGTCAATCAAAGGACCGAAGAGAATATACGCTTAGCAAGAATCATTTCTGGCACTGCATAGCACAATATTGCCAGTACCGCATGAGTACCATCCCACCTCAAGCACTGACTAAACATGGCTTGATAAGTATCAACACCTTGGTGACAGTTTGGTTTGTCCATCCCTGTATTATTCATTTAGCTTGGCAAATCTTTCTTAGCAAACAGTTGAGGATCGGAACGCATCATCATCATTGGTCGTATTGCTGGCACTGGCAGCACGATAATGGGCACGTTATTCGTCAACATGGTCGTAAAGGCATAAAAAAGGAAGGATCCTGAGAAGGGATGAGTTATAGCCCTGCCTCCTCCAAGACAATGTGGCAGCAAGATTGCTTAGAATAGTTTTTGTTTTCCTCAGACACTGTAGCCAGATTTTGGATATTTTGTAGTTCATCAAAGCTGTCGGGGACCTCCAGAAAAGTTTTCCAGTTGTAGCACTCCAGCTGTCGGGTTTGTAGGGAGTTTTCACAAGCTGGAGCCTTGACTGTGTTCTCACATGAGCTTTCTGGTGGATGGAATGCAACTTTGAGATGTCAGGTGTCATGTTCACCTGGTTATGGGAGGAGTGGGTTGAATACTTATCAAGCCATTTCAGTTTGCATTTAATCTCTTTTTTTTATTTCCATGATCTTCTGAAATTTTTGTATGAATTGATTGATTACTTATTTACATTTCAATCCTGTATTGTAAATGTAATGTATTGTAAAAGTTGATTTAAAAAAAAAAAAGAGAATGATTACTCTCTGTAGGCGCTATGTTCTGTACATCTGGCCGCAAAAACCTAATGTTTCCATAACATTTGTTCACATTATTACATTACTAGTATATATGCTTTAAATGATGCCAAATCAATAAGTATTATTGTTAGTATGATCAATTTTGTTTTAAATTCAGCAGCCAAAAATACACCATCTCCATCCAACCAGACTTCACAAAAAGAAACAAAACTCTCTAGAAAATGTTTTTTTTTTTTATTAACCCATTGGCAATACTAGGTTATTTGGGGTTTGAAAAATGCATAAATTGTGAATGAATCTTAAAATATATATTTAACAATATTCAATAAATTATTTTTTCAAAAATTTCAAAAATATTAATGGTATTACACAATTAGAGTTGTACATCACGCTTTAATATAATACCAGTACAAAAAATGAATTGGTTGGATTTAAGTAGCCCATCTTTTGATCTAACGTGTAATAAATTGGATATTCAACCCACCATTTCTAGAGAGCAATTGTGGAACCACCCTTGAAACAGTTACAGAGTATAAAACATATAGTACAAAGGTAACATTTAAACATTTGACAAGACAAAACAAACCCATTGCACTTTTGTTGCTCTTGTTTCCATCCTTGGAGCAACACTGGTTTTGACAGTGGAGTTTTGGATGATGGCACATCTCATCCAAATGTGTTTTTTCTGATTAACAGAAACACATAATGCAAGTTGAATATATTATAGTGCTGTACTAGAAGACTCTGGTATTGTTTAGCTATAGTGTAGCTTTTGTTAAACTGCCTATAACTGTGTGAATCTTTTTTGGTACAGAGCTTTGATGATGGTGATATTATTTCAGTTGTGGTTCTGCACTCCTTGCTCTTACCTTCATCATTGATGGCCACCCTCCTTTTCTTGCCTCTTTGTGATTCCTGCAAAGGATTAATTCAAGATGGAATGAAGTTAAATTCCATTTGCAAAGAACAGAAAAGGCAAAAAGAAACTCTTCCACTTTGACAAAGCATTTGCAATTTCAGTTTTCATGTCTTAAAGTCACCCTGCAGGCTGCAGTCAATAATTTTATCTCTTAAACCCATCTTTGATCATCAGAATGACATAATTAAATGTTGTTTTTCCTGGGGAAATAATTTTCTTATGCCTTAAAATAGCTTGAATGTAACTACATCCACTGATCCATTTGGTTAACTGTATAAACGCTACACAATGGCAAGTGGAAATATTGGTTTAATTCAGCCATGCTTGAACCAGAAACTGATTCAGAAGAAGTCTACAAGTCGAAGTATCATAATGGTAATGCGTTTTATGTATCGCTCTCGATAACGTCGGACACATAGAAGATTGACCTTTGACTTGATTACGTTATCAAATAGCTAATAATGTGTTGCTAATGTTACACATATCATGTTCCCATTTGCCATCTTAGAATCAGAAAGCTGCCTTCTAATAATCAGCATCTTTAGAAACGCTTTGAACATCATAGAAAATCAGTGGAGAAAACTGGATTTTCACCAAGGGGGTCTTTAATAGAATTCATATCAAGCACTGTTACTATTTTTATTGTTCAATTTCTGATATATCTTTGAAATATTTGTTACATTATATCAAAATACACATATCTGTCTGATGGATTACAAAGAATGTTTAAAATTATTATTATTATTTTCCCTATAATTAATCACTAATAAATAAAAACTGAAATACTGCATAATGCATTATCACATTATTATAGAAGTCAGACCATTAGCATGTTATATGAAAACTATAAAAAATTAATTTGTTTAAAAAATTACCATTTTTTCTGGCATGTGTGAAGATCGTCCTTTACTGTATCTGTGAAAAGATGTCAGATTGATGTCAGAACATGTTATTTGCAAATAGTTCAAATTTTGTACATCACCACTGTTTAATCCCTAAAACCTACTAGTATCTATTTCCTACTAGTAGGCTACTTATTTTTTAGTTTCTATCTATTCTGTTAGGTTAGGTACCAGTGCTTATTCCTTAGGTAGCCTACTAGCCTAGTACTTATTTGTAAGGCAAGGCACTAGTGCTTATTCATTAGGTTGGCTAATTCGTTATGTACCAGTGCTTATTCATTAGGTAGCCTACCTGTACTTATTCGTTATGTACTAGTGCTTGTTCATTAGGTACTAGTGTCTTTTTAAAAGATAGTACTTAGATACTACTTAATTATTACTCATTCATATACATATTCATTATATCATACTAGTACTCATTAGATACTAGTAAGTTTTTACTAGTACACATTCATTACATACTAGTAGGCTACTTATTACAGAAACTGGTACTTATTCATTAAATGGATAGTTTGTGATTAGATGCTAGTACTTATTTATATAGTGACTAGAAACTCTTCTTCTGTTACTCACACATTTTAAAAAATTGCCATTGATTTCTATGGGGATCTGTCATTCAGATATCAACTATTCAGTTCTGACTAGTATGTATTCCAATTGTGACTAGTACATACTAGTAGTTATTCATTAGGTATAGTACTTTTTTATACTAGTACCTATTACTAGAAACTAGAACTTAATTATGAGATACTAGTACTTCATTAGATACTTGTACCTATTAACTAGTAGCCTACTTATTCAATAGATACTTGTACTTATTCACCTATTAAATAGATAGGCTACTAGTACTTCATTAGCTACTAGTACTTATTCATTAGCTAGTACTTATTCAATAGATACTAGAATTTATTCCAAATGTTACTAGTAAGATTTTTTATTTTACTAGTAAGATTTTTAATTGAACTCTACAGTGGCCATTCTGACTAGTCTATGACGGGTAAAAAAGCAGTTGTGACTAGTAAGATAAAAAATGTTACTAGTAATAATTAAAAAAGATACTGAATAGGTACTAGAATCAAATGAAAATTGATTGCATATAATAAATAAGTACTAGTATCTAATAAATGAGTACCAGTATCTAGTGATTAAGTGCATGGAAAACTGTGTAAGTTGATTAACATTTCTTGTAAAGTATGCAGTGTTTCAAATATAAACTGTAGAAATGACCCTTCTACATTTTAAATGTCACATTTTCATAGATTGTATATTCATAGAATAGTACGTGTAAAATATCGTAAGCAAACAATAACTGTGACATGCATAATATTGCCATTATGTATTCAAAAAGAATTGTCTTTAGTGATAATTGTCAATGATAAATGTTTATACTTCTGACTATTACATGACATTTACAGCAGTAAAAGATGTAATCATTAATAATTGTAATACATTTAAATGTAAAAATGGCTTGCCATACACAGCAACTTTTTGGCATTGCACCAAGCAAAAATCAATCGTAATCATTGCAAAGAGTAGATCAAGCGCCAAACAAGTTCTATGCACGTTAATTAGAATACTTTGTTTTCCAGCACGGCATAAACGGATATGACATTTTCGTTGGCGTTCCCAATAATGCCGACCAAGTCTATACGTCACAATAGGAAAGAAAAGATGAACACAACTTTCATTTCATGCCGTCTTTAAAGGTGCTCTAAGCTATGTCGGGTGAAGTCACTTCTTGTTCACGTTTAAAGTATTGTCAAACAAAACGGAGGCTAGCTAGACCCTCCCTCCTCCTCATCCGCGCACTAACCCCCCAAACCCTTCTTGTCGGTTATTGGCTGGAACAGTTTGTTATGTTTCATGATGCGGGTTAGCCCAGTTTGTTTTTGTTGCCGTTTGTGGAGCCTGGGGTGTCTGCAGTCAGAGACCGCGTTTTTTTACAGTGTGTTGAGGGAACAGGCAGCTAGCGGATAGTGAGGAGATGTTTGCTGTATGTGACAAAAAAGTTTTGGTATAAAAAACGTGTGACATCGCTTAAAGCACCTTTAAGCATTGTAACAGTTATGCTCAGTTTTGGTTTCATTTTCATAGTGATTCAGTTTATGTTTTGCCTGCCTTTTAGTTATAGTTAGTTTCCCCTTTTTAAGTGTTTCTTTGTTTTCTGCCACTAGTTTGTTACCATGGTTGTTCATTAATTAGATCACAACTGTTTGTTTTCTGTTCGTTATCTTGTGTATATAAGGTCTTCATTTCCTTCAGTTCATCATATGGTGTTGCTTGTGTGTAGACACACTGTTTTGTTGTGTTTAACCAGTGTGGTTTACCGGAGTAGTCTTTGTTTAAATAAACTAAATATAGGTTTGCCGAGCGAGGCTTCTGAAGCAGTGAGGCTTCAGTTCACTGCGTTGGTGCTTCGAAACACACGGTGCTCTCACCATCTGGTGGTCAATAAAAATTCCTACACCAACTGTGTCATCCAGTTGTTTTGTTCATTGGGATGTCATTGTATGTTTTATTTGTATATTTAAAAAGCATATATGTCATTGGCAAGATGGCGGCGCGTGTGTGTGCAGCGATAGAGTTTCCAAATGTCATTGTATTTTGCACAATACAATGACAGTAAATACTTTCTGTTCTTCATTTTTACTCGCATCAGACTTTCGTCTTTTCACCTTCTAAATAGAATGTTTAATACACCAATAAATTAGGTCTATGTGACTTTTAATTGCACCATTTTGTGTGTGATCCTTACAAAACAACACAAACACATGCACAGTTAAAAAACACAAATGCACAGAAAGAAATACAATTACATATTTTTATTCAATACACCATGTTAAAAAAAGCTACACACATATAGGCATAACCGATATAATTATAATATTGCACTAAATAGATAGCAGGTATAGGACAGCGCAATCGACTCGCTTTGTATTTCCACACCGGCCTTCGAACCAGTGTCGTTGCGTAACCCAGGTACTCTGATAGCATTAAGTGAGGTGTCTCACTATGGGATACGCCCCTTCCGCGTATTCCTCAGAAGCCCTATTACATTACGCCAGCCCCAATTGGCTGGCAGACATGACGTAGTGTCTGGGAGTGGCTACCCCACCTCTCAATATAAGTGGAGCAACACAACCTCATTATGGCATTCAAAACAAGCACACCTCTTCCTCGCTTCACACAGCAAGGAGGGTGATCTGGTTGGACACTTAATGCTATCAGAGAACCGGGGTTACGCAAGTAACCTATTGGTCTCTTTCAAGCATACGTTTCAGTGTCTCACTATGGGATATCCTAACTCCCGTATTGCCAGATAGCCTGCCTCAAAGTCTCCTGCCAACCACAGCAGAAACTGGCAAAGCGCGATGTGCGCCCTTCAAAACCTATGTGACCTATGTGACTTTTATGGTTGAAAACGCTTTCCCTTGGTCTATCAAATCCTGTAGAAATGATAGAACGTCTGCCACTGAGCACTGAAAGGGAATCTCGTGCTTAGCCGCGCACCAGCGCTCAAACACGCCCCATTTGCATTCATAGATAGACCTAGTCGATGAAGCTCTAGCATTCTGTACGGTTCTGATAACACTGTCAGACAGACCAGTTGTATTCAAATTAGGGCTGGGCAAGTTAACGCGTTATTATCGCGTTAACGCATTTATTAATTAATGCCGACAATTTTTTTATCGCACGTTAACGCAGTTTTTTTTATTATTATTATTATTTTGAAAGTCCGTTGCTCACTGGCTCTGAATACACATAGGCCTACAGTCAAACCATGATCACAGGAGGGGTGGGATGTTGGTCAGCCAGCAAATAACCCACCCAAACAAGCAGTGGAGAGAGGCAGGTTCTCTCTGGTGAACAGTTAAAGGGTTGCGCTCCGCGAGTGAATGACAGGCGCTCTATGGATAGTAGCCTACCTATAAAACCTATAGATAATAACTATTTAGATCCTGGAAACTCACTAACAGCGAGCCGAGGATCAGTCTCTCTTCTAATGATTTGTGCTGCGCGTCCTTTATAAAGAGTTATAGACAATTCAACTTCGGCAACGAGCGGGCGCGTGCTTGAGGCGAGCATGACCGCAACAGTTTCACAGGAACACACCCACTTGTCGCTGCACCTTGTGCTCGACCACTTCACCTCACTCTTGGCTGATTTATACTTCTGCGTCGGACTTACGCCGAAGACAATACGCTATAGACTACGCGTTGGTTTTCATTTATATCTCTGCGTCGTTGTCCGCGTTGACGCGCAATTACACATGCAGAGGGAGCATGTGAAACCCGGGGAGCGGTTGTAGCAATCACAGCGCTTGCGGTACGCGTAGAATTGACGTTACATTTTTGGAGAGGTGCACGTCAGGGTACGCCGAAGTGTACGCGCGCTACACAGCAACAGCGTGAGTATAAAGTATAAATTGTTTTTTTTACTCTGTTTAATGTAATCTTAAACCATGGCATGACCAAACCTAAGCTACTATAAGTAACGTTGGTCGACTTATATAGTAGTGATCATGACCTCTGACTACTACATAGACTGTTTCTGCTGCTCCCTGATAAAAGATACCTGTTGATACCTGTTCAGAAAAAAAACAAGAAAACTGGACTTGTTTTAACAAACTAGATAAAAGGTAATGCCCTGGCAGTGGCAAATAGCTTTGTTTAAATATTTGATTTGATTACATTAATGTTTAAGTTGAGATTTGAGATTACTGTGTAAAGGGAATACTGCTGGTATAAAAGCACCTTATTTGTTTAAAGTTATTGCACTTTTGTGTATATAGCAGTACATTTAAATCAAAAGTGCGCAATACACTACTTTAGAAGTTATTATTCAATTTTGCGCATAACAATGCGATTAATCGCGATTAATCGCAAGAAAACCATGCGATTAATCGCGATTAAAAATTTTAATCGTTGCCCAGCACTAATTCAAATTGAACCACTCACTGGCCAGGCCCATAGTGCCAAGCATTCTGGGTGAGGATGAAAGATCTCCCCCCTGCCTGTGACAGTAGATCTCTGCGTAACGAGAAAGACCACGGGTCTTCGTACAGCATATGTATGATCTCCGCCAGCCAGTACTTCCCTGGCCACCTCGGAGCTATTAATATCAGCTTTAGTCCCTCCTCCCTCACTCTGTAGAGTGTTGGGGATATTAACGCTATCGGTGGGAACACATAAAGGAGAGTGTGGGCCAGTCGTGTGCCAGCGCATCTATCCCCAGAGGCGCGCTCTGATCTTTCAGGGAGAAAAACAGAGGACACTGAGCATTGTCATGGGACGCGAACAGATCCACTGTCGCTCTGCCGTATAATTCCCAGATCTTTTTGACCACTTCCCTGTTCAATTTCCACGCCCCGTAAAGTGGATTGCCCCTGGACAGCAGATCCACACCCTGTACGTGCGTCGCTCTCAGGGATGAAAGATTGGCATTGCTCCACAAAATCAGTTTGCGTGCCAGCATGTGCAAGGTAAGTGATCTGAGGCCTCCCTGTCGATATATATAAGCCACAACAGTAGTGTTGTCCGTTCTCACGAGAACATGATGCCCTTTCAGAAAGGGAAAAAATGCTTTATCGTCAGAAACACGGCCAGCATTTCCAGATAGTTTATGTGAAAGTTTATGTGATTTCCAGATAGTTTATGTCCAGATAGTTTCCATTCAATATCCTGCCCTCGTGAATGCCCCCCCCCAAACGGACGACGCGTCCGTCGTTATGACTTTTCTGGCTTGAACCACGCCCATGGGTACCACTTGAACCAGAAAGTTTGGGTGTCTCCACTGGTGCAGTGCAAAGACTGTCCCTGACGTCACTCTCACTCTCCTCCGGGAGTGCCTTAATGGGTCCAGCCTCAGAGACCCTACTCAATGCTGAAATTCTCTCATAAACTGTCTGCCTAAGGCAGTGTTTCTCAACCTCTCCTGCAGGGACCCCCTGACAGGACATGTTTTTGTTTTAACCCTAAAATGGCACACCTGATTCAATTAATTAAAGGCTCAAAGGCTTAATGTGTAGCTGACTAATTGAATCAGGTGTGCCATTTCAGGGTTAAAAACAAAAACATGTCCTGTCAGGGGGTCCCTGCAGGAGAGGTTGAGAAACACTGGCCTAAGGGAATAACTATTAGGGCTGAGGATCTCAGTCCCAATAACCTGAGGCATGTGCGGAAAGAGACATTTTTCCCCCTCTGAGGCTTTTCCCCATTGTGTGGCTGAGTCATGAATGAGTTTGTGGTCTGTACTGTACAGGAAACAGTCAGCTTTAGATGACAACGTCGGATTTGCAGCCGCCGTGCGTTTTGGTTGAAAGTGCGTGGCAACTAATGGCTCTATGGGCGGCATTCGGAGAAGGCCTTCCTTCTTCATCCCCTCCACATCGAAAGCGGAGCCACCATGCACGGGCATCCTGCTGGTAAACGGCTTGTCCTTCCACATAACCGCGACATCCTTCAGGAGCTCTGGGAAAAAAAGGAAGCAGCTGTCGTGCTGCCCGTTTCGCACTCGGCAGCCTCTTACCCTCATAGCGAGACTTTGCAGTCTCTGCTACCATGGTCGGCCACTGAATATTTAGTTTCTCTGCAGTGCGTTTGCACACATCTTGCAGATCAACACTGAGAAGCGGGGAGAATGGTGCCCCGCCCACCTCTTCCGTGGATCCTGCCGCAGCGAGGAGTTGTGCCAGGTGCGCAGGGGGAAGGAATGGAGAGTCCTCGAAGTCTTCCTCTTCATCAGAGAGAAGAAAGTCTGATTGCCCCTCTTCCTCAAAATCAAGCACGTCCTCTTCCTCGTCCGTGCTGAGCAGACTGGGCAGAGGTATGCACACATCGAGCTGCTCACTCCAGGATAGAGCTGCCGTGGTGGGTGCAATCGACTGGAATACAAATCGAAGGAGCCAAGCGAAAAACGGCGTGGTGGCCAGTAATTCGTCCAGAAGTTAGTTGAAAATTTTGTAGGCTTCTGGTGTGAAGCGAGAAGAGATTTTTGAATGTCGTAATGACGTTGTGTTGCTCCTCTTATACTGAGGGGTGGGGTAGCCACTCCCAGACACTACGTTATGTCTGCCAGGCAATTGGGGCTAGCGTAGTATAATAGGGCTTCTGAGAAATACGTGGAAGGGGCGTATCCCATAGTGAGACACCGAAACGTATGCTTGAAAGAAAACTAGGTGTCAAACTACCCGTCCCTACTAAACTGTTATTTTAACCTTCCTCGTCAACCGTCTTTATCTTCGGACCCATAACGTGACAGAACACCAGAACACCTCAAGAAAATGGAAATCGCAGCAATTACTGTTGCTCCAAGAAGCTGCAAGGGACTATTTTTATTTTCCAGGGTGGTAGAAATATTGAGGACCATGTGGAGGAGTTTCTTAACATCTGCCACCATATAGGTCACCTTATCCTGAACTCTTTGTCCGGAATCGTTAACACTATGTGTGTCTTCCTATCTGCACACACACGTTACAATTAAGAGTATTTTACAATATAATAATCTAATTAAGTATACCTACTTAATTTTTGGAATCTGATTATGTAATCCAAATTATGTAATCAGTTACTACCCAGCTCTGTGTTTATGTATACATTTGTGTATATATATGTAAGGAATAATTGACGACAGGCCATTGAATTATTAGAAAAATAATGCACACCCGAGGTGGTAATGCGGTCACGACGCGAAGCGGAGTGGCCGTTACACCTCGGGTGTGCATTATTTTTCTAATAATTCAACGGCCTGAAGTCAATTATCCCGCTTATACTACAGTTAGCACACCTCGAAACATTGTTCAGATGATGCATTTCAAGACGTTTGTCAAGTTTTTGTCATTAAAACGCTCTTGTATGTAGGACTAATTTCTTACGCATCTAATCCCATGCCTCCGTTGCTAATTCCAAAACGTCATTTTTTTAGAGTTAGTAACGGAGGTTTGAGCCTCTGATATCAGACTAATGATGGGGACACACTTACGACTTGCTGAAACATTCGAAGACTGACTGTTTCCATCGACTGTAGCAGGTCTTAAATACCGACTGTGAACACAGACTGAACGCGCTGAACACAAGTGGTACTCGATGCAGAGCCAAATGGGAGGAGCTGGAGCTCCAGCTCTTCCCCTTGCTGGAGCTCCAGCTTCACCTCACTGGAGTGGGCGGGGCCGCGCAGGCGCAGGTTAACTTTCGCGCAGCAGCATCGACTACGAGCACTCAGCACCCTCACTTGTGAATCTTGTGAGATCAAGCGATTTCTGTTTTCTTATTTTATATTTTAAGTTCGATAATGTTTTTGCTACTCCTGTTTAAGGCTGCTCTTAGTTTTGCTGCACTTATCTGTGCTGTGCTGTTATGCAGGTATTATTCTCTTTTATTTTTTTTAATTTTGTAGTTCTGTAAAGCACTTAGGTCAGTCAGTGGCTGTTATAAAATGTGCTGTATAAATAAAATCAACTTGAACTTGAATCTACCAGTGGGAGTACTATGTAAATAAATATTGATTGAGTTTTGTAAAATATTACAATGTTATGTGAAGTGTGTACTTCAATGTTATATTCATAAAATGTATTATTTTATCTTATTATACCATTAAAATGTGGAGTGGATGCCTCACTAATCTCAGAGCACATTTGTTATCTTGTTTTTCCTCTAGTGTGGGAAGTCACATGGCTGGTTTTAGAGTACTGGACTGCTTGTTTCCATTTCATTAAAATAGCTTAATGCATAGCCTATCACATGAAGGTTGAGTCCATCCAATATTACAGTCAATATTCAATTTTAATTTACAATATAAAAAAAAATACAACTGGCCTGTTGGAGTAGCCTATGCTTTTACATTTACGTACAAAAAGGGCAGATTAGGTAACCTAGTCTTATTATTTTTTATTTCATGAATTAATCAGATGATTTAAATTAATTCACACAAATAACACGCGTTACTGCGGTGGACAAAAAATAAACGGGTGCACAGATAGTAAGCTTTCACATTGCCTTTTAAGTCTAGTAATTTACATAATAATTTAGCAGACGCTTTTGTCCAAAGCGGCTTTAAAAGTGAGGAAAACAACGAAACTGTTCATCGTAATAAAGAGAAAATAATACATATATACAAAGTTTCAACAGTTTTTAGAAACACGCACACATAGTGTGAGCAATGTTCTTATTAAAGCCTGTTTTATGCTTCTGCGTCAAATCGACGGCGTACCCCCGCAGACCCCTCTGCGTCGACGCGAACCCCTCTCCGACCCCTCCGCCGTAGCTCGACGTGCACCTCCAAAAAATTGTAACTACACGTCGAGGCGACGCAGACCGCAAGGGCTGTGATTGGTCAGATGCACCGCGATGCAACGCAACCTGACGCAGAACCATAAAACGGCCACGACGCCGTAGGAGTGACGGCGTAGCTACGCCGTGGAGTTGACGCAGAAGCATAATGAGGCCTTAAGTGTTTACGCGTTTGTCACAGAAACGATAAATAATTTTATAATTTATCATAATCATGACAAATATTAGAGAAAAATACAATATTATGTTTGCCAGCATCTTGCGCATCAAAACAAACTTGTCCTTTCATCACGGGTGAAACTCGCACTAACATTAACAGGCTTGATAGCGCGTCATGTTCTGTCCACTAGATCCAGCGAGGGTGAGCCATAGACTGTAAAAAATAGAGCTCTAGCTCCTCCCATTGGACGCTGCAGCGAAGCCCCGCCCACTAAATGTAGCGAGGTGGAGCTGGAACTCCAGAAAAGGGGGAGCTCGAGCTCTAGCTCCTCCCATTTGGCTCTGCATCGAGCACCATCTCGCTGAACACACGTTTGGGCATGATCTGTCATATTGTCTTAAGTATCAAATTACATTCATAACTGGCCTTAGAGTAAGTGTGTCCCCGGCTTTATGCAGTTATTAGGCTAATGCAGTTATTAGAGAGAGAGAGAGAGAGAGAGAGAGAGAGAGAGAGAGAGAGAGAGAGAGAGAGAGAGAGAGAGAGAGAGAGAGAGAGAGAAATGTTGCAATAATGAGACAGAAAAACATATGCGTCAATATTATTATTTATTTATTTATTTATTCAATTCGTTTTAATTCATTAGTTCATTCTTGTTTTCTAATATTGACAGTAGATAATCTAGTAAATGAAACACCAGGGTTGTGGACTCGAGTCGCATGACTTGGACTTGACTTGGACTCGAGTCCCAAATTTGATGACTTGCGACTCGACTTGACATAATCAAAGATGACTTGCGACTCGACTTAGACTTAGACAACAATGACTCGCGACTTGACTCGGACTTGAGCCCTGTGACTTGGAAAGACTTGACCTACCTTCTAAAACCACAGATCAGAGTTGTAATAATCACTGTAGTATAGCACTGTATCATTGACGCATGATCACAGCGCTGATTAGCGCTGCTTTCGCACGTTTGGCACTGAACCAGAGAGCAGCGTGATAGAGTGCGTTAGGCAGCGCTTGTCAGTTGTCATTTATCACACGTTCAGACAGTTTTCAACCAAATAATGTTTTTTTCTTTTCTTTTTCGGGCATTTAAATACACAAGTACAAGCGAATCATTTATAATTTGAGAAAAAGCAAACAAACTGATGTCTAAGTTAGCAGAAATAAATAGGCTACTAAACCTTTCAAATATAATTTTGAGACATGTTTTTTTTTTTTTTCACAACAAACGCACATTTTAGCCTATAGGTAACTATAAAGTCTTCTCCTTGTTCACCAGCCAGTCACTTTCATGTCTTTCGGGAGAAATGGATGGATTTATGTTTTGTAGGCTAAATGACAGGCACGTAGCCCCAAAAAGTGTCACGTGACGCTTGATACGTCGCCGTGGAAATAGGAATGTTCTACTGTCGCGTTAACAAAATAATTTAACCAGGGACTCAATATTTTAAACTTAATGTGTAGCAAATCACGATTAATTTTCCCAATGAACAGTTACTTGTATTTTTAAATCTGCATTGCCACATTCTCTCTCACACACATACAAAATGTGTAGCAGTTATTTCTATTAAATGATTTTGCCTTTGTTACTGGGTTACCAATAAGATATTTTTTTTCACTGCCTTTTCCTTTTTTTGTCACACGCAAGAAAAATCCCTAAATTGAACTGAGATATATGGGTGCCCTTGGTGAAAATTTTATCGCAATAAATATGAAATTAAACAAGTCATGAACATATTTTAAAAGCCTTCCTGATATAAATTATATACATTTAATTTTTCTATAGTAATTAACACTGAGACACTAATTTGGGCAAAAAGCACTAATGACTTGTTTAAGACTTGAAGCTTAAACTCGAGGACTTGCAACTTGACTTGGACTTGTCTGTCTTGACTCGGGACTTGACTTGGGACTTGTCTGTCTTGACTTGGGACTTGACTTGGGACTTGAATGCAAAGACTCGAGACTTACTTGTGACTTGCAAAACAATGACTTGGTCCCACCTCTGTGAAACACACAAAGCCCTTTTAACAAGTAGGCCTGTCAATAATTATTTATTTGTTATATTATCTGGAATAATTACGAAAACCCGTGCAGCAGGACTATCAATTCATTTTATATATTCAGTTTAATTTTCTATTTATTATAGGACTATATACTTTATTTATTTATTAAAATTAAACTGCATGTGTCCATTGATTGTGAAGTTATACATCGAAAATTGCAGATCAAATGCATGGGGATGCATGTTTTTTCTTGTTATGAATTGTATGCTATTTTCCGTTATTACGGTTAACTACGCGCAGTGATATGGAACTGTAATGCGGTCAAACCTGCCTGAAACTACTTTAGCCATGCGTTTCACTGAAAATAATTGCACACCTTTGAACGTTCTCAACCAATCAGAATCAAGCATTCAACAGCCCTGAAGTATATATATATATATATATATATATATATATATACACACACACACACACACAGCAATTCTTAAGGTGATGATACACGGGGCAACTTTTTGAGCAATGTTGCTGGGCAATCTTGCCGAGCAATTGTTGCTTGGGCACTTTCCCATTGAAAATGGGCAATACATTTCTATCTGGATAATTTAGATCGGTCTTGGGCCCTGTGTCTCATCTGGTTGCCCATTGACGGCAACATTGCCCAGCAACATTGCTCAAAAATTTGACCTGTGTATCATCATCTTTAGTGAATGAGACCCACTGTTTCATTGTGTTTTACCTGTGTGGATTACCTTTGTTTAAACAAACTAAATTATTATTTTGACCTTCTTAGTCAGACTTCATCTTCAGACACGTAACCTGACACATATGCCCTGTCGAAATCACATGACTTGCCAGAAGTGTAATTTTCTTGAATGAAAGCAACTATCAGTTATAAACTAATAGCATAAAACATAACATGTCCACCTTTTTGTGTCAATACTGAATGTGTAACTGTTTATTTTTTAAAAAAGATTTTACATAGCCTATCAATTAAAATTCTTCCTAAAATATCCATCTTCTAATTGATTAAAAAACAAGAAAAAGAAAATCAACAAATCTGCTTAATCCACCATACTGTAGGAATGACCCATAACTGAAACTTTCAGAGTGCGTAATTCGTCAAAAAAGTTAAATGGTAGAGTTCTTTGACCTCCTATAAATTCCCTTCTTGAATCAAGTGATGCAATAGGCTATACTGAGATTTGGTTAAAACATTAAATTCCTCACCACATCTATTTTACAATGCTTTTCAACTCTAAAACACATATCTTAAAAAAAGAAAAAGAAAAAAAAGAAGATATTTTGATCCAAATAATATTTAGGTAATAAAGCCAGTAGTTTTGTAGGACTTACCTGCTCATCGTTTGTGTTGTATTCTGAGGAAGTGACAGGGAAGCCCCGCCTCTTAAAATCTTTACTGTCATAGATTATTTACACCGTATAGCCAAATCTAAAAGTGTATTGCAGAATGAATTATGCGTTTATATCACACCTTGATTTAATTTGATTTGACAAGTCGAGACATTTTATGGGACATATGAAAACAGCATTTGCTTTAAAATTCCAATGTGAGGCTTAAGTTTACATTTCTCGAGAAACGAAACTTAACACACTATGGCAAGCTGTCTTAACATTTAATCCTTAAAACATATCTATTTTCATGATACTAGTACTTATTCATTAGCTAGTGCTTATTCTTTAGGTATATACCTTTTTAAAAGATATTGTACTTATCCATTAGATCTTATAAATTAGATACAGGTACTCAGTAATTAGATATATTAAATAGACACTAGTGCGTATTTGATAGATACTATAGATAATAGTGCTTATTTATTAGATACTATTACTTATTCATTAGATACTAGTACTTATTATTAAATACTAGATGCACCGATGTATCGGCCACAGATATCCATCGGCCGATTTTTTGATCAATTCACAATGATCGGCATATTGGCTACAGCATGATAAAGGCAGATATAAAAAAAAATGATGGTTTATTAATTAACTGCTTGAAGGCACTGAGCTGTATAATGTCTGTTGCATAATCTAACGTTTTTCTCTGGGTAAAATAATTAAATTGCCAAAAAAAAAAAAAAAAAAAAAAATCTGTACAAAATACAGCAGTGAAGAATACGCAGTGCTATTTTACATTTGTTTACTTTATTTCTGTACATGAAAACTACTGTTAAACCTACCTAAAAGCACTGTTTATTTCATATGTATCTTTGTTCTGTTGTATTTATGTTGACCTGCTGAATGTTAAATGGATCCAATCCATGTTCATCATTAGAAATTATTTGATGATACAGCAATAAATTAGCTAGTATAACTTAATGCATGCATGTTTGAACTTCGCTCATTTAAAACATGATCAAAACACTATCTATTTTCCTATCAGTGCATATTAAATACTAATACTTACTATTAAATACTTATTCATTAGTACCTATTAATACTATGCTTATTCATTACTAGTACTTATTAAATACTTATTCATTAGATAGTATAGACCTACCAGTTAAATAGATATTACTTATTCATTAGATATAGTATTTATTTTTATAGTGACTAGTAACTACATTTCAGATTTTTACCATTGTCTTCTATGGGGATCTGTCATTCAGGTATCAACTAGCAATGGCCCAACAATAACTAAATCAAAAACAGCTGTCACTAGAATGGTTGTCAAATTAATTTGGCCACTAAATTTAGCCACAAACACATTATATTACTGGGACGGATGAAGGCATGGATGAGACATTACAAAAAGTGACAAACACATATTGTTTATTTCCATATCACTGAGCATAACTCCCTACATTTACATTTACATTTATGCATTTGGCAGACGCTTTTATCCAAAGCGACTTACATTGCATTCAAGGTACACAAGTAAACAGATTATCCATATATCCCTAGTAAACAGATTATCCATATATACAATACATTGATGGTATACTCATACAATGACACTATAAATGTGAACGGAAACTAATTCGGGTATATGCTATTTATTATTATCTATTTGAAAAATCTGTTAATATTTTCATCTTTACAAATTATTACTTGTCCATTCCCTCATACAGTTGTAACAGTCCTTCTGCTGCTTTGCATTTGCCCCACATGAGTCTCTAAGCCAATTCTTAAATTTCCACTCATCCTTGTTCAAGACCAGGAATCGCCCCAGGACGTCTCGTGCTCTTATTATACCCCTGTTCTGTAGTCGTCCGCCCAGTACAGGGCCAATTCCAGGAAGCTCATATACAAGTTTATCCCCCATTGGCTCAGAACAGAAACGTCTGTGTTTTAGGGACGTTGTCATTGCAGCTAACTGTGGGTCGACAGTGACATTTGTTGTTAAGTCTGTCTATAGAGAAAATAAACAAGAAAAGTGAGATCTGTATTTTGATAGACCTGTCAAGGGTTCATGCTTACTAGATACTAAATATAAAATATAGCATGTGTTTTAGATTAATATGAGATAAAGATTAATATGTATACCACAAATAAAATGGATTTGTCATTTACATTAATTTGTAGAATATGGTATAGATTATTCCCATGCAAGTAGTCATGCGATTCATTTAATGCTGAATTTTAGTGATAAAAAAAGTTACATAATGTTAGATAAAGCATAACATTAAGAGGTCCACTTGTAGTATTCATCCTACACCAAACTCAGCATAAGGAGGCCAATGTCTGATATAAATATTAACAATGCATTCTCCACAGCTTCATACAATTAGTTTTAGCTTTGTCTTTAAAAAAATCTTCCGACTTAACAATTCTGTCACGCACTCACCCCGTCTTTTCCTTTGTGTTCTCAGCACAAACATTTAAGGCCACACCTTTACAGAGGTGTTTCCTGCCTGGGCTACTTTCCATTTTATTTGGGTATTTACATGAACAGACCATATATAGAGTTCCTCTAGAAGATCTGTATGAGCTAGTGAGAACCAGTAAAACACAATAAGGTTTTCACAATGAATCTACATACATGCATATCGTCATGCGATTGTTTTTAAGCGGTGACGTGAAAGATAAAAAAATCAAATTTATTTCAGCACTTTTATTTCAAAGAAAAAAAACCCCTACATATTGTAATTCTGGTTTTCTCTTTTTTATAGAAGTACATACATAAACATCAACAGTCATTAGGTATAAACAAAGCAACTGTGTTGTTTAGCTTATAGATCTCAAACCAGTGGTAAGAATGCCATGCTAAGGGTTCATCAATTCAACCAGACGTACATGAATAAAAATATTCTCTTACTATACTTTGATTTTAAAAGCAGCAGTGCATTAGACTATGATTCTGGACTCTGTAAATCAACAGTCATTCAAGTTCAGCATTAATACTGTGAAGAGGACAGAGTGTTTAAGGGTTATCTGTGCGCTCTCTGTATTGCTATGTGGAATATTTCAAACATATATTGGTTTCACTGGTTCAACACATGGTTTGCTGTTCACAGATTGTTTAATGTTTTTTTGCGGATCCGTTTAAAATCTGATGCTTTTCCCACCCATGACCAGTGAAGCGAAGATAAACTAATGGGTTCTAGTACAGTCAAAAGTATTTTTTATAATCCAGCATTATATCATTCAAGCCTTGCAATAAACCCATCTGACTAAATGGAAAAACAGGCCTGAATTAGCCTTAAAAACAAGGAGATGAAGCAACTTAAACTAGATCAAGAAGTTTAAGAAAATAAATTGATTAGCTTTTAAACTGTTTGGTTTCCGTATGCATAGCTCATTAACAATAACTCCCATTGCTGTCTGATATTTATGCTCATACTCTTCTAATTGAGTGGTTTTTGTTCATCTTTATAGCTCAATTTCGATTTTATAGTTCAAAATGTTGTTAATGAATATTTAAACTAAAAAGAATTGGTACAAAATAAGATGGAAGATTAGCTACAACAAAAATAAGCCAACACTACAAAAAGTAGCATTTCTATCCGCTTCCAATGTGCATCTTCCATTTTATTTGCTGTAGATTAATGAGCCTGGGAAATATAGGACTTATAAAGAACATTTCTTTGAATTAAGTAATGACTTCAAAACAATTGGTTGAAACATATTATATATACAGTACATGTTTAGAATCTAGTATGTTAAAGCCAACGGGCAAAAAGTGCAGGGTTACAAGGTTAGCGGGGAGTTCCAGAGCCTCGGCTATTTTCCAGCACCTCAAAACCCTGAGCTACTCGTTCTTCCTTCACTAAAATCACAGTGCATTAAATATGATGGACTCTGAAAACTGGAATTCGTAGGTAATGCAGTTTTAGGTATCATACGTCTCTATTTTAAATGAAAACATACACTTTCACTTGCATTCTAAGCATATTCATACTGTAAATTAGTTTTGATGTGCCACCAAAGTCAAGTCTCTGATCAGCCTGATGAACGTATTTCAGAAAGTCTGATATATGGAAAGACTGCAGGACAGAAAAACAAAATCAAATGCAAAGGTTTTGTGTACCTGCTGCTGCGCAATTTCTTGAAAGCTAATAAATACGATATAGACAAACCCTTGAAAGAAGACCTTCTGTCGTGTCAGAGACAGTAGTAACATAAAAAAATAAAATACACAAAATGTTTCAAACAGAACAAAAGATGAAAATTAGGCATGAGCAGGCATATTACTGGTTCACAATTCCAAGACTCAAACTAAAAACAAAGACCTGTGACAACCGGGATACTTCTGGAAGAAGAGGGTTATTCCATATGGATCAGTCCAGGTTGTTGAGTTCTCGCGGGAGTGAAGGGGAAAAAACAAAGTGTGCTTTTAAAGCAGATCTTATTTTCACAACGGTCAGAGAGTCTCTGTTCAGAAGGAAGTGTGTCTGTGTATCAAACAAGCATTCATACACTACTTGAGTTGCAGAACATCTTAAGTCTGTGATGAGGCGTGAGCAAGTGGGTCATTGAGGGGTCATTTCTCCACTTGAGACTGTTTATTCGTGATAATGTTTTTTTTTCTTGTCACTGTGATGTAGTTTCACTGATTTCCAGGCCATGCTGTTGTAGTTGAGCTCTGAGCAGTGCGTTGTCATTCTTCAGGTCTTCAATCTGCAGGACAATAGACATTCAACGTATTACTATTTGCCCAGTCAGACTTGGTCAGCAAAACACCACAGATCTCAAACTCAAAAACTTCAAAACCTTACATAATCTGTCAGAAGTCAAAAGAGCACACTGAAAATCAGTTTGTTTGTTTTTTTTCCTGAAAATGAACTTTTAATATCTTAAGATTCAGCATTTATTTATTCGGCATACAGGTGAAACCCGAAAAATCAGAATATCATGCAAAACTTCATGCAATTCAGTAATTCAGATTAAAAGGTGAAACTAATATATTTAGTATATATATAACTATATACATATGCATGATTATACTTCCCAGAGGGCCGACATTTCTGTATTTAAAATCCTTTTTTTTATTGATTTCATGTAATATTCTAATTTTTTGAGATTTTCATAAGCTGTAAGCCATAATCATCAAAATTATAACTTTTGCATGATATTCAAATTTTTCGAGTTTCACCTGTATATTTATATTTGCATCCATTGAAGCACAAGATTCAACATGATCTAGGGCCCTATGAATTCTACAATGCAGAAAATGTGGATGGAATCACAGAATTTTCTGTATAACATGGAACGTCACAGAATATTACACAATTTTTGTATGTCATATTGACAGCTAACTGTTGAAATGGGTACTGCAGTCCAAATTCTAAATATTGGAAAGAGTTGTTTCCTGTTCCTCCTCCTCAGGCTCGACGCTCACTAGTTGCCAGATTAAGGACACTCAACAGGAAGGAGCGCAACTGACAATTGAAAGTGACAAGACTTACACTGCAAGTTGATCAGCTAATGTATACGTTTGCAATGTTTTTATTGCTGAGGCTTTTTACGTCGAGTAGAAACTGTGATCTTCGTTTGCTGGCTTCCATGGCTGCTTTTTTCCGCCAACTAGTGTTGGCGACTCTGGGTGTCGAAATACTATTGGGTAAATTGATAGTGGGCGGGATCACATGGACCAAAACAAAAACAAACATTCTGACATGAAATGCACATTTCAAAGTAGAATAACTAGCTGTAGTATTGTTTTTTGGAGGAACGAATTTTTGATTTTTGAACATGTTTCCTAAATTTCAGTATTTTTATGCTTTAGGACAGTAAAAAAAAAACATTACTTTGATTTAAACTGTAAACCTGCATATTGTGCAGCACTTTGCTTGCCAAAAAAATAAGTTGAAAAATTGTTCAAAGTTAAAATTAATAATTTGTCAATTTGATTAATAATTTAATTAAATAAATTAAAATGTAAAGTAATGCATTCATTTTATGCATCCACTTTTTTTTTTTAGCTTAAATCATAAAACAAAATCCAGAAAAAAAGAACAAGAAAAGTTTTATGAAGACAACCTTTTTGAGTATTAAAAAAATAAACTCAATTTGGAAAAAATAAATAAAACTGATTTCATAGGGCCCACTGAGATCATTAGGTTTTTACACGGTTCATGCAGCTTGAGTGCTGCTCTCATTAAAGCAAACGGAGTGACAAACTAAATGCATGTTAGTTTTTCAAGTCAACTAGCACTTGTATTGTCATGCTTACAACTTACAATACACTTTGCAATTAAAAAAATTAAATGAGGAAAAAAAGCATTGTAACTGGTTGTCTGACTTTGAGACCCCACTGTATATCTTACATATTTAACGTTACCAACAAATATACCTGTTGTCTTAGTAGCTCATTGTCCACTTGTATTCTCTCCACCTCCTTGTAGCTCTCCTGTAGCCTCTGGTTAGTCTGTCGGAGTTCTCTAATGTAATCGCATGCTTTAGACAGGATGCCTCCTTTACTCTAGAGACGAAAGGTGTTCATTAATATTAGCAGGTGAAAAGAGTTAAATAAAAAGTTAAAAGTCCAAGAAGAAAAGATCTGGTACTTACTGCTCCTGTTTTGGTATTGTCCATATTGCAGTCTGGGATGATTTTAGACAGTGTGACAATCCAGTTGTTGATTTTGTCTCTTCTTCTCCTTTCCACTGCATAAAAAAAAAAAAAAAAAAAAACCTTTAGCAAAAGTCCAAATTGATCAGTAGTCCGAAGTCAATATGAAATTGAACTTGTTTTTTTTTTTTGTTAATATATGTTCTGTGTTTACTGTGAATGATTAATCGGTGCATGTTATTCCAAAAAAAAAAGTCTATCTTCATAAGGTTTTATTAAAGTGTAATAAATTCCACCACTAAAACCACTTCCTTTTTACCTGTATTAATACTGGCAACACCCACATTACAATCCAATTCCAGATGGATAAAATTCCTATCCTACATTTTTTTGTTGCGGTTGTTTTCTAGCTGCTTTAATTGGACACGTTAGGGTTACAGAAGTAAAATATGCTGGAAATGACGTTTCATGTTGATTTTATATTGTACTGCCATGGTGTGGAGAATAGTTCAAAAGTAAACTGAATATATTTTGAGCTCTAAAAAGACATGCATTAGTTTACCTTCATTGTGCTGTGCTCTCCTCCTCTCATCACGAGGTGCCCGGGGGCCATCAATCTTCCTGCGCAAGCACAGAGAGAGAGACGAGAAAAAAAGGAGACTTGTGTTAGCTTGCTCTATTACACTATTAAACTACCAAAACCACCAAATGAATCGGCACAACACAACACACAACACAGCTGAAGCCTATTTGAAAAACATTTCTCCAGCCCGTTTACTGATATCACAACAGTTGAAGCACAAATTTCAGTCAGGTCAATTACATTTTTTACCAAAGATTTGCTTAAATCTGGACAAAAAGGTAACGAGCCTGAAAGAAACATGTAACCCTTTGATTTTTCCTCATTTCGTTTTATTGAGAGGCAAAAATTAATTCAATTTATAATCTGATGTCTTCCGAACATGAAGAAAACTCAAACACCATCATTGAATTAAAAGCCAGCTGCCCCGTAGTGATTAATGGGCTAGTGCAGCGGAATCTGGAGGAGAAGGACAGGCTGGCGGTTGAAAGGGGGTGGGGATGTAAAAGGTCTTCCTCACCAGTCTGATCTGCTGTGTTGAAGAGTCTCATGTTCACCAAGGTCTCTGGGGATGGCAGGCAAGTGGGACAAATTTTTTGGTTGTTTTTCTGACTGCACTCAAACTGATTGGACAATACTTTGCATATTTGTATTTGAAATCATTGCATTGGGACAGTTTTGTCATATTGAAATCAAATTCCACACTCATTATTTACAGTTGTTCTGCCAACTAAAATAATTTCGAGGGACATAAAGGGATCAAATCAGGTTACATACAAAGCATTGGGTTCAAAGGATGGACTGGGCCGTGCAGACTGGGTAAAAGGGAAGGATGTTGATCCATGATCGGTACTTACGTAGAGTAAGTGTGCGTACGAGGGGCGATAGTGCGGGGGGTTCCAGTTTGTAAAACATCTGGCGGACTCATCATCACGTAAAACTGACCTAGAGGAAACAATAAAGGTTAAAATAATGTTTGAGAAACATTATGAATGAACTTAACATTGTATGAGCAATAAAAGCAGACAAAATACTACTGATTTTAGCAGCTATTACACATTAATTGCTATGTAATTATACATTATAATACACAATCTTACTATGTACTAAATGCAATGCCAGATGCTAGAAACACTGCATCTACATGAGAAGTTGTATTTTGGCTGCTGACATACTAGAACCAACATTACCTACTAACAGTGTCAATTGAGAACACCGTTTTTTTGGACTTTGGCATGTGAAACTGACCTCCAGCCTGTGTGAGGGTTGGATCAGACGTGGCCTGCACTGAGACGGCTGTAGCTGTACCGTCACTGACAGTGGCTGCTGGGAAGTAGGCGAAGCGTGTCTCCCCACCCACTGTTTCCCCTGCTGGACTGCCTCCATTACTAAAAGGGTTCTGGATGACAGCCTAGAGAGATAGATATAGAAATATAAGATGTGTGCAGGCAAATTTGACACTGCATTTATATTAATTTTTGTAAACATTGCTTCTTTTTCTCCATATTTCCTTCCAGTCTGATCCACACCTGTGCTACTGCTTGCTGTGCGCCGGCAAAGGCGGCCGTAGACACAACACTGACTGCCGCTCCTCCATCTCCTGCTGCCTCCAAATGGTCCTCTGTTACCTGGACCACGCGATATGTCACCTGTATCAGAAAAGAACACACAGAACTTTGATGGAAGAAGTTAAGCAAAAAAGAAAATGCATTCAAGTCAACATGAATTGCCATATTTAAGTTAATCTATGATTTAAACAGGATGTTCAACAACAAAAAATGCAGGGTGTGTGGGAATTCATCCTATCCATTAAAAATTGATTGCATAATGTACAGTGGGCGTTACATACTTACATACTATAGCTATTTGCCTAACATGATCCAATCCATTATCCAATAAAAGCCAATTCAAAATGTTAATAGATACTATAATAGTATATAAATAATACTAAAATACCACTTAGACATAAAAGCACGCATAAGAGCCATTACTGGGACACAGTTCTCTTCTCCAGGTCATGTTTTATTACAGAATGACCCCAGTTTGAACCCCTGGAAATGTCAAAGGTCGCACTGACCTGTCCACCAGAGTTCTCTGTCCGAAACTGGTACTGAACATTGTGGTCTCCAAACGCTGCTGCTTGTTGGACACTCGCTATGGTAACCGCTGCTTGCTCCTCCGCCCCCACCCCCTCTCCTGAGAAATGCACAAGAAATGTCTAAATGCTTTATATCGATATATGCATGTTTTTTTTTCTTTTAAACATTCCTTTGATGCGTACATCCTTTAGAGCTGCATGTTTTACTTACCCTCTTGCAGCTGAACAACCTCCTCAGTTTCCTGTTTCTCGTGACTGCAAAGAGAGAGCAAACGTTTCGATTCGTCTTATGAAACCACTCACATCTCTAAGGAAACTCTAGAGATTCAGATAAAAATCATATAGAATTTTGGCATATTCCAGTGATGGAAAGTCAGACCCAATTCTTCCAAATTATTCATTCAAGTAGTTTATTTTAAAAACACAGGTTCAAAAACAATAAATATTGTTTACAACAATTGTGTTTTTTTGTAATTGTATGTGTCTCAATCTTTTAGTACCTGGGGCCAGTTGCATAAACATTGCCATCTGTGTCTTAAGAACTAGTATGGTTAGTTAAAGGTAATCGCTCTTACTTTTCTGTATCAAATTAGAACAATCTACGTTTTTATGAAACTGACTTATGAACGGTGTTGAAGAAAATAATTAGATGACTAACTTGTAAGACTAGTCTAAGCAGCCACTGAATATAACTTGAATTCACAATAAATAACACCAAAATGGATTTGCATGTCTCAATCACATGCACTGTTATTAAATTCCCTCTTTTTGTTGTTCACTCGAGAACCGCTCAAACAGATTTCTAAAAGAATCGCGAAGAACGGTTTTGCGAACCGGTTCAATGCAAAGATCCGATTTAAAGAACGATTCGTTAAAGAGTCGGACATCACTAGTAGCCTACATTCTCCGGTCTTTATGCAAAAAATAAATAAAAAAATAAGGCATTTGAACGATTTGAAAATCAATTAAAAGCTCCAAATGAACGGAACAACATGTTCAAGCAATGCATCTAACCTCCATCATCTATTCTAGAGAGTCTAGTCAGACCTGTCTACTTGGCGAGGAAACGGTGAACGCCCCCCTTCGTTAGCATCATTAACCAACTGTTCAGTTTTTAAAAGTGAAATAAAAAATACCAACAGCAACGTTTTCTTCATATGACAAATGTAGTCAAATAAACACCAAGGGATTAAAAGGGGAAAAAATGCTTCTGAATGCACATAAAGCCCCTTGGGTGAAAAGACGGGGGGTTGGTTGCAGGTTGAAGGGACTTTAACGTTAATGCATTAAACTGCTGAAGAGCTTTTGTTCCGACAGCACTAAACACGACATTTCCACATAAATCCTTTAAAATGTATACATTTTATGTCAGAAAAGCTAAATATTGAAGTATCTTGTTCAAATGAAATAAACACCGGCTTGGGGTCGTGCATTTTTAATAACCAAAAATAGACAAAAATAACCAAATTAGCAACCGTGCTAATAGTGATATAAATACGTCGACGATCAATGTTAAAAGGCCTGCGATCTGTTGTTTTTCTTCCTGCTATTCATTTCTTACGTTTAATCCACTATATTGATGGCATGCATAAAACTTAATAAAAGTAAAAAAATAAAGTTAAAAGATGATTGTCAACTGCCTAGCTATGAAAAACAGAGCAGAAAATGGTTGACTGGGGCCTTGAGAGTGCCCGTACATAAAGGACGCGCTCTCACCTCGTCGAGGTGTCCAAGCTCTGATCGAGCATATCCATGAAGGCGAGCGGATTTTAAAATGCGATATTCAGCGACACTTGAAATACGGGAGATGGAAGCGCTGATCACGGGGACAAACACACGGGTCATGTGAGAAAGACAGTCCAGGACACGTGAGGTGCAGGCTGGGCGAGGAGTTAAAATGGAGACCGCTGTGGAGGAAGAAGGAAGGTGTACCGGTCACTGTTGTGCTCACTGCGCGGCTTTGTTACTCCTCCCCCCCTTCTATTGAGAAGAGCTCTCGACCTGTTGAGCCGCTTAGTGGTTTCTTTACAGACGAATAGCTTCTAAGTCAACGTTAGGCGTGTTTGTTGGTTTATTCTTAGGCTTTTTAAAATACTTTAATATCTCATTGTCTCCTTATTTCGGAACCGCGCGCTGTATTGTTTCGCTATCTATCGTTCTCGTATCCTTCCGCAAAAGCGTTTTAATAGCGGCCACATTTGAACGCTGCCTCTAATAAGATATGGGGTGGAGTGTATATTATAAACAAGTGTGGGTTAGGTTGAAATAAAATAATAAAACATTTTTGATTGACATGTGACAACACGCCTATGGTTGTGTATAACTTATATTCTGAAACTGGTTGTATTTCGCAGGTACGGGGTAGAAACATAATGAACACGTAGTGTGATAGCGATATACTTTCAACGTTGCAACTGGAAATTGTAGTTCAAATGATATATAACAAACTGTTAGCCTATTGCTATTACAACCTCGCTTGTTTCATTCTGAATGACTTTAATGCTTTTACATCGCATTTAATAATTGAGTGAACTTAAAAACTTACATTGTGTCTTCTCCACGATTTAACACCTGTCCGTGTGTAAATTCAAAACCTATAAAAAGTAAAAAATATACGTTTTTCCTTTGGTCATACTCACATCAGCACAAGGAATCGCAAATATGACGAGTGGGGATTTTTCTCAGGTGACCCCTGCGCTCCAATCCGGGTTTTTGGTCAAACCACATGACACGAATGCAAAAGCAGTGGATAGGAAATAGACATTTATTAATCTCTGACATTAATAACATGGACAAGAAAAATGATCTACACCGATGATAAGAAATGTGTATTCGATATACGTAACACATTAGCATTAATAAACATGAGATTGTATTGCTAGTGTTGTTTTCCCACTTAGCCTACTATATTTTCCTGAACTTCCCCTGTTCTAACCACGAGGCTGTGCTGCATGGCAAATTGAGCTGTTGAAATCAACACAAAGGTCTTGAGACTTGTCATAGTTCCCTTACTGTTCAAAAGTTTTAGATCAGTAATTTTGTTTTAAATGTTTTTAAAAGAAGTCTCTTTTCTGCTCTCCATATCTGACTAAAATAGAAAGCTTATAACATTATAAATGTCTGTTCACTTTTGATCAATTTAAGGCATAGCCTACTTGCTGAATAAAACTATTAATTTCTTTTAAAAAAAAAACATTCTTACTGACCCCAAACTTTTGAACAGTACAATGTTACAAAAGCTTTCTATTTCAGATAAATGCTGTTATTTTGAAATTTCTATTCATTAAGGAATCCTGAAAAATTATACACACCTGTTTTCAACATTGCAAAATAATTTACCAGTGTGATTACTGAAATGTTATTTTCATATTATATTTAATGTCTGCATTTGATATCTGAGAGGTGACTGTGGATAGCCCATGCGAATACAGCAACTGTGTTTGCTTATTTAGCCCGGCTTCCAGAAATTAAATATGGACTTGTTTTGTTTAAGAAAGGTCTTCAACATGTGTCAATACATAGGCCTATCTAAAATACTATCTGTTTTGCTGGGGTACCCTGACAGCAATGGTCACATGGGTCATTGGAACCTATTGAGTGACCATTTCTTAAAGTCTTTACTTTACTGTGTTAGATTAAAGAGTCCTCTCACTGAGAGAAATAACATGGTATCTGGATGTTTTGGGAAGAGTCTCCTGTTGATAATTAGAGCCTGACCAAATCCAACCTTGAAGAAGCTGTGTGTGTGTGTGTGTGTGTATTAGTATTCTTGGTTACAGGTTAAGGAACAAGTGGCATTATTGGAGATTGACTGACTTGTTTTCTTCGACATGTTGGCACTTAGACACACAGTCTTGTAACCTCTGAGGACCACTCGTACCTAACTCAGGGTCCTGGTGTGATGTACTGCCTATCAGTCCATGTATGGAAAATTACTATGTTGATCTGTTTATTATCCCAGAATTATTCAACCTGAAGCAAGGAGCTTAGACCTTGGTGAAGGGTATAATTGTTGTGATCTTTGTAACTAAGAGGGGCGGCCTACGAACTCCTTGAGTCTTGAAGCTGACTTCTGTCTGATGAAACTGCAAACTATTTTCAGTAAAACTTTAATTTATTATAATTCTGACTCTTGTCTTAAATTGACTGCACTTCTGACTCCGGGGCTTAATTAATCATATCTGATCCTTGGGTCTTTAACTGTAAATCCCCTAACAGTTAAATGTGGAGGGTGCGGGCAATTATTCTTCTGTGACATCCCTGGCTAATCAACAAACAAGGTAGAAAGATTTTATTATTTTAATATGACTGTCTGGGTAGAAGAGGTTGAGAGAAGGGAGAGTGATAACGCATGACACTCTTGAGTGGGAGCACGAAGGGCCTGTAGTCATTACCTCACGAAGACGGGGCGTGCTATAACTCGACGAGGAAAGAGTGTTGGGCACTTAGAAGTTGGACACTTTTGACTGGGAGCACGAAAAGCCTGACACAGGCCATGCTGTAGGTGTAGGGACCCCCACTAGCAGAGTGTAGTAACACGGTTGGACACTTTTTGGGTGAGAGCATGGGAAGCCATCATGAGTACACTTCGGACAGGCCGTGTTGGAGGTGTAGGCACCCCCACTAGTGGAGCGTAGTAACGCGACTGTTGTAGGCCTAAACAATTCTAAGTGTATCTTCGCGAACCTGACTCTCGATCTCTCCCATTTCGGATGGGGTACCTCGAACTTAGTGATTCAGAGGTAGGGATTAAGGTAAATAAAAGAATAGAAATAGGGTTGTTTGCCAGGAATACATCAGGAACAATCCCGAGAAAAATAAAACCAAATTGGCGTGGACCAGTTTATGTAATTGTGATTTTGGAGTATACTTTGCAGTTTCATCATGCAGAAGCCAAGCTGTGTTGTTCAAAGATCGCCACCTTCATCTCTGCTGTTATAACTTCAGGTAAGTTTGAACCGTGATTAAGATATGGCTGACGAATTGAGTAACTTGATCAGTCCTGTCTGATACATATAGTGAGACGGAAGAGAGCAAACGCTGTAAGCAGCTCTGCTCTGAAGCCCTCACTTCAAAGAAATTTGGGTAGTCAGGGTTTTGATTATGATTGGCAAGATAAACAACAACTTGTCTGGCTACAAACAAAGAAAGAACCTGAAAAATTAAAATGTTTAGCCTCGTATTACTTACAATGATTAATTATGGGTCTTATTTTTTTTTTTTAGTTAGACAACCATTGTGTTTTGAACCCAAATGGTCTATGGGGGGTAGTGGAAGGAATGGATTTACCATCCATCTTTGTTTATTATAAAATGAATTGGAAATCATAGTTTTATATAAAAAAACAGTGTAAATATCCTGGTATTTATGATAAAAGACAACGTCTGTATTTAGTATCTGTGTAGTGACTGTGGGTATAGCCCATGCCAGGAATACAGCAACATTGCTTGCTT